>MJUU01012656.1:199263-235524 GCA_002080025.1 Modiolus philippinarum | reverse complement strand
ATATATATATATATATATATATATATATATATAAATTTGTGTACGCAATTTTACTGATTTTCAACAACCAAATTTTGCATAGTTCTTTGTTTACTCGAAAACTGAACGTTCACTGATTGCATGAATTTATAATCTTGTATTAATTGAGGTCTTTGGTTCAAGATTGTTATCTTGAATGTAATTGCTAGTTGCCTTGATGTACCAGGTTTTAAGTTCTGCTAATGTTGTGGGAAGTTCCCGTCCCATTGTCTCTGGTAATACCAGTAGAGAAATCGTCACAATAAGATTCATGGACGTAAATACAGCTGCTGGTCCCCATGATATATGATGTGCCTGCAAAAGAGACCGTTAACCAAATATTGTACAATATACTTCGTGACAGTATTAAACAGTATTTAGTATCAATCAATTCTATATACGATCCCTGGATCAGTCTGAACAAATATGCCATGCCAAATTGTTTCTGCTACCATGGAGTCATGTGTTTCTGTACTTGTCTTTTCTGTAGTCTAATTTCAGTTTGTTCAAAATTTTAAAAGCTATTATTTTGGCACTTCTGTTCTGCAAAATTCTGTCATTTCGGTCGACGAGTTCAAATTTTATATGAGTAACTTCGCTCGATATAGGTCAAATTTTAATAGAAAATATGTGTTTTGTTGGTTATTTTTGTGGTTGTATTTTATTTGCTTTTGTTTCAATTTTTATTTTTTTTGTGTGTGTGTTTTTTGGGTTTTTTTTTTTTTTTTTGTTTTTTGTTTTGCTATACTTTTTATTTTCCTATTTTCCTAGTGTATTGCTCATACATGTAAAGTTGTTCAACTTGTCATCAACACACTTAACATTAATGAGGAACTATCGATATTTGAGTTTTCAGTAAATTTTCAGATACGAATATTTACTTTGACAATGTATGTCTTATCATCGCCGATTAATTACATTTAATAAAGAAAACTGTAAAAAAAAAAATATCAAACGCAAAACAAAAATCATACAAGGTTCCATCTGAATAAGAAACTTGCTGATCATTTAATGCTTTTAAATATGGATATCTATTGCAACAATGTTGTACTACAATTTAGGAACCAAATCAATTTCAGTATATAAACCCAAATACTTTATTTAAGCTTACCAACGTTATAGCAAATGGTGATAACATTGATCCAATCCTTGATATAAAAGAAGCCATCCCTAAACCAGCATTTCTGTAAATATAACAAAACTAAAACTTGATTAGTGTAATGGTTTCGGGGTCATGTAATTCTTATTTGCATAGATCACTCCAATTTGAAGATATGCATGAACAGCCAGAAACCCGGTATACTAAAATTATCTACCCTTTAAATTAGGAGCTCTTCAAAATCTAGCCAAAAACTTGTACACCCAATATGGACGCGGCGGTTTTGGCAGGTCTTGAAAATGTTACTGTAACATTAAAAATCGTTAAACACCAGGATTATAACAAAACGGATAAGATGACAAGTGGTTTTTCTTTCAATCTCACCGTTACAGAAGATGCTGAAACCAAAAAATAATATTACAAAATAGGAGTTAAAGTCGTTGTTATGTCGACCCGGAAGGCATTTATTAACAACTGTTCGATGAGAAAAAAAATCGCAAAGAAATTCAGATCTGATTGTGCGAGAAAAAACACACATTCATTCGATCGGCCTTCCAGATGTAAATTAAAGGATCGACATAAACAACGATAGGAACTCGGGACAGCCGGACTTGTTACCGGCACTAGCAAAAGCCAGCGGTAGGGTTAAACCGGTTTATGGGTACCCAAACCTCCCCTTTCTCTGTCCCGTTTCCCTATAGTAGAATAAACATACGAATAAAGCCCATACAGGTAGACTACTAACTCCATGACCGATGTATAGTTAGAGGGGAACAGTTGAAAAAAATGTCAATTTTTTATGCCAAAACTCCCATTTTACACAATTTTTTTTAGTTTTAGGGGAGGTGTACGCCCCTCACGCCACCCCTTAATCTGCGCCTGCATGTTGCATACAAATGGAAAAATTGTAGCCCGTATACATTTACATCTTGTCGCAAAAGGGGTTGGGGTCTGATATCCTGGTATACATTTAATGTTGAATTACATGATAAGGTTGCATTTAGAAATTACAAGAAAATTAACGAACGAGCTATTTTGGCTCAGTGAACCTCTAAAATTTGTATAATCAAAGATTCTAAGAATCAGGTGCGCAATTATATCAGGTGAACAACATATCCTGAAAGCTTTGTTGGAATATAACTGAAAGCTTTGAAGGAATTCCAATTAACAAATTGAAATAACAAATGAACTATTTTGGCTCAGTTAACCACTAGAATCTATAAAATCAAAATTTTTCGAAGATGAACACATATCCTGCAAGTTTGGATGAAATCTGATCTATTACTATGATGGAGTTTTGGATTAACAAACTAGATTAGCAAATGAGCTATTTTAGCTCTGTGAACCTCTAAAATCTGTGTAAACCTCTGTGCGAACCTCCAAAATTCTAAGTACCAGGTGAACAACATATCATGCAAGTTTGGTTGGAATCGGACCATTTGTTTTGGAGGAGTTGCGGATACAAAACACCGACAGACGACGGCATAAGACGACATAGTAATCCCTATATGTCGACTCTGCTTACAGCGGGCGACACACAAAATACAGTAGAATATATACGAAAAGATCTTTTCCCTTGAAGAAGGGTTTTTTAATTCGTGCCGAAAATATTGGTTTATTGTTGGTTTTACAAATTTATTTGCAAAGAAGCACACAAATACAATACTTCAAAATCTTAACCATGACAATATGCACATCTTCAATCCATGCATAATCACTGTGCAAAGAAAAATAAATGTAGCTAAAAAATATTGTGGGAGGAGTTGTCCGGAATAACAGTCCAAGAACACACATTTCAATAAAATGGCCAAGTTCAACTACCTCATACAATATCAAATTTTTGGCTAAAATCTTAACCATGACAATATGCACATTTTCAATCCATGCCTAATAACTGTGCAAATTAAAATAAATGTAGCTTTAATATTGTGGGAGAAGTTATCCGAAATAGCAGCATACCAGAGATGGGACGGACGGACATACGGACGGAAATACGGACGGACGGACAATGGTAAAAAAATATGCCCCACGACATTTTGTCGCGGGGCATAAAAATGAACAAGAAATAAACAAAACTAAAGCACTAGCAGTTTGAACCCCTACACAAACTTGAGATACTGTAAATGTAAAAAAAATCGCTGGGTATTATTTTGGCGACTTTGTTTGACAAACATTTCGTGCTCAAAGTCTTTATATTTGAAGATGTCATTTTTTTTACATATTACACTTAAAAAATAAAGTTCTCGTGTGGGGGAAATTTTCGCGTATTTTTCCTGATCGTGAATAAAGCGAACATAACCCCACGCGAAAATATCCACGGTTACAATATTATCAAATTTTTTTTAATTATTTTTATCGTTTTTTTTATATTTATTGTTTTTCTATATACATTTTTTGTATATTTTTTGCCATGTTATTTGTGTCTGAATTAATTGATTTGGTTTGTAAAATTTTCAACTCTAGAAAAATATAGTCCAACACTAGTGTGTGAAAGAAAAGTGCGCCAGGACATATCTCCTTTTGTGAAAATTGATAACTTCTTGTAATATGAAACACCAAAATACCAAAAGTCAGCTGGTGATGGCCCTTTCGACAACTTGGAAGTATTGTGCTATATGCGAGTTTTGTTTTCAATCGGCCGACTTAGAGTGTTAGCATTTACCCTTTCAATATGATAAGTAACGGTTTGATTTGAAGGATACCTATACCTTATAGTAAAAGCTGCAATAAAGTTAAATCCTGCAGGTGGCGATTATGACAGTTTACGTTCTTTGGTGCTGATGAAACAGAAACATTTAAATGATGGTTACAAATCATAGGAAACAAATACTATTGCAGATATTACGAATGGGTATGGAGTAAATGAACATGAGACCATGACACATATGTAAACTCCAACTGCAATAATTTCAATGAGCTGTACAGGTATAAAAGAAACGCCAAATTCACCATTAGACCATTATCTTTACTGGACCTACCTCATATTTGTTGGGTAGCATTCTGGTGTATAAAGAACAATTGTACTAAAGGATCCCATAGATGCAAATCTTCCAACAAAAGACAACATAGTCCCTATATGTGGCAACCAATTGTAGACATCTGTAAATATTCGCATGAAATAATTGTCCATAATTTCTCTGCATTTAACTTTTGTTAAAATTTTTTTGCCATACATACTCTTTAAATCAAGTGAACTTGGACATAAAACACTAACCGTAGTTCATTCGATAGCTAGAAAACGCAAAGTAGTTTTTACACCAAAGGGAATACTGTCTAAATGTACGCCAGACAAGTTCTAAAATTAAATTGCACAATTCAAAATAACATTTACAAATAAAAGAAAGCCAATCTCAAATCATTCTTGTTTCTTGTGGAAACGGTATTGAGATTTTACAGTTTCAGTTTCGTTGTGATGAAGAGTACTAGACTAAATCTTTAAAACAAAGCAAACAAATAAATTATGCCAGTTCATAAAACGATAATGATAGAAACTATGTGTGTCATGGAACGATCATGTAATGATATTATATATAGATTTTAATGATACAAATAAATAACATAACTTAATTGACATTTTGTAGACGGTTGTAAAAAGTGTTATAATTATGTTGGGGACAAAACAAATTAACAGTAACAAATTACAACATTCTATACGTTTAATTTATTTATGTTTTAAAATTTTAGTTTACATAAATCAAGTCTGAATATTTCTGCTCATCACTTTTCATTGTAAATTTCGCAAAAGTGAAAAGACGATTGCAACGATTGATGAAAAATGATAATAATCTTCTAAACTGAAATATTCATCTAATAAAGAAATCAAGACAGGATCTTTTTTTTTCACTTTTAGAAAAAAAATTGTCACAATTGAGAAACATCTTCTTGATATTTTTTTTCTGAATCCAGGATATTGTTTCTGGTCCAATTCACAATACAAAAAAAAATTATAGAACGACCGTCTGCATATACCTTTTGAATTTAAATATATTTATATTTTTCTTTTTAAAAAATATTTTCCGTCTCGAGAACTTATAGATTTGCTTAGGGCAAACTCGGTACTCTGTTGTCAGATATTCGAAGTCTTACAACTGGTATTTTTTATTTAATGATCAAAGTACCATGTACACCCCCCTGGTTTACTTGTATATAAAATTCTTCTGCAAAATCAAAAAAAAATCGACCTATGTAAAAACCTATATAACATTTACTCCGGACAAATAGGTACCCTGTTTGACAGATATCAACGGAAAATGAATAAGAATAAAAATATATATGTTGTGCGATGGCCACAAATTAACTATAGAACAAAATAAAAATGGTATAGTTGGCAACGATTGAAAGGTAAAAAACACAAAAATATACAAATTAAAAAAAAAAACATAAAAATGAACAAAACATTCTTTATATATAGTTGGCCACGATTAAAAGGTAAAAAAGCACAAAAATATACAAATTAAAAAACACATAAAAATGAACAAAACATTCTTTACATTTTTGTTCATTTTTATGTGTTTTTTAATTTGTATATTTATGTGTTTTTTACCTTTCAATCGTGGCCAACTTTACCATTTTTATTTTGTTAAAATGAATAAGTCCTTTTTTGGCATAAAGTATCGAAAATTAAAATCAAAGTGTCATGCTTATTTCTGGTATATTTACAAATGATCTGTAAAATGAAAACTTCCCGTCTTAAAACCTGTGAGAAATTTGAACCGGCCAAATCTGTTACCCTCTCGGCAGATAATTGACGTAAAACTGACAAAAGGTAAGCAACTGGTTTATTTTGCATTAAAAATCAAAGTACCATGCATATTTCTGATATAAAAATATATGTTGTGCAATGGCAACAAATTAATGTAAATAAACAAAGTAAAAATGGTAAGGTAGGCCACAATTAAAAGGTAAAATTAAACAAAATATACAACTAAAAACAGGTAAATTAACCAAAACGGGTAAAAGGAAAGTGTACCCAACTTTTCGGCCAGTACGGCCTTCTTCTGGGGGCAACCGGGACAGAAAAATGGAAAAAGTTGTAGAGGTTACAACTAACGTGTAACGAAAATCACCTGTAAAAATCATGATTTTTACAGGTGATTTTCGTTACACGTTAGTCAGCAGTCTTCCCTTGTAACCTCTACAACTTTTTCCATTTTTCTGTCCCGGTTGCCCCCAGAAGAAGGCCGTACTGGCCGAAACGTTGGGCACACTTTCCTTTTACCCGTTTTGGTTATTTTACCTGTTTTTTTTTAGTTGTATATTTTGTTTAATTTTACCTTTTAATTGTGGTCTACCTTACCATTTTTACTTTGCATATTTCTGATATTTTTACAAATACAAAATAAAATCTTTCTATTTCGAAAACTGTAAATGTGCTCCAGACAAATTTCAACATTTCAATAATCGGATTTTTATATATAGAGAGACGAAAAGGGGATATTATTTCTCCTTTGTTGCTTAAATGTGAACAAAACGCAGAAGCAGATTTTGATACTAAATTGTAAACATATTTAAAGCCGTAAAACATGATATGACATTCTCTTAACTTATCCCAATCGAAATCTGGTTTTTTATGTAAACTAGACTCAACTGAGGTACAGTTCTGACATTTTGATGAATAGCAGTTCCTCATGTCATGCAAAAATCGCCTGATTTTATACTAGTATCATATTTATAAAAGTGTCCATGCAGCTTGTCATAAGTTTTACTTTATTTTTCATTTCATAGCATTTCTAATGTAAATCATATATGTTTAACTTCACAAGACTTGAAAGATAAACCTTTTAATGTTCAATCTGTTTTAGAAACCAACCTATATACGTATTGCAGACTGTTGCCAGTATTAAGGACACGCCAACAATACCATGGAATAGCATTAATAAATATTTCCTTCCTATCCTGCAAAAATATTATGCCAATGATACACAAATTGCAGAAATTTTAGTACATTGAATTGCATGTTTCTTCTTTGCAGAAAAAAGCAATACATTTGCAAGCCAAAAATCAAACGATTTGAAAGCACCTATAGAAAAGAAATATACCGCATAATGGTCAGCACAAATCTTATGGGCCACTTTTTGTTAACTAGTTCGATCCAGCGAAAATAATAATATTGTGGTTCCCACAGTTAAATTTTGTTATATGGATGACATTTCCAAACTTTATGTCTCTTCAGTGCAGATCACAAAAGGAAAAAACAAAACAAGACAAAAAATCAAAATAAATTGGTTTTTAGATCTGGTGCAAAACAAATTTATTTATAACATTAAAAATTGTAATTGAAAACAGCGTAGTGTTGTTTGAATAATTCAGTTATTTGAATGTGCCGGGTAATGCAACAGTGCTGTACCATTAGTGCACTCATCAATCACCCTAACACACGACCGAGGTTCGCCTTTTCTTGAAATAATTAAGTGTGCAGTATTGAAGCTGAACGAGGTAATTTTTGAAAAATTGTCAGTCGCAATAATCATGACTTTGTAAAGAAATTTCTAAATAATGATGGGTTAGAAAGGTTTTATGGCGGTTTGTGTATATATAGTTGTACTCTCTCATTCATATAGGTGTCCATTCATAACACCGCAGTGACCTCACCAAAAAACCCATTCCTGCCTGTCAGTCAACATTTCAAATTTCCTGGGCATTCTTTGGAAGATTTTGCAAGATCAAAGTGAACATCATTGATCACCAGTGGGTTTAGAGCGATAAACAGAGACAATAGAGAGAAAGCTTCTAGATCAGATAGTTAGGTAAAATATACCCGGGTGGCATTAACAAAAACTCGTGTTAAATTGATTTTATCCCGTTCATTTAAGTTTTCATCTTTATAGTATTTATTAATTTGTTGTGTACAAGTTGTGATTTTGTACAAGTTATAACTTGTACAGAAATATTGTACATGTTGTGCTGACACCCACACCTTCTTGGCATTTTTTAAGGCTACACATTTTCTGCAACTGATTTGAAAACAAGACATTTTGTGCTGAGAAATTCAAGACTAAGTCTTTCATAACAATCCAAAACCAACATTAAGTAACAAGAGTACAATAGGGTTGCAAAATTCGCTATGCTTATTTTAGAAAAAAATGTGTTTAATGCTTAAAGGCACTTAGTTTAAAGTCATGGTGATTCAGTTACATTGACTAAGTTATGGTGATGTTTAAAATACTATAAATTTGTTTGAAACATAAAATGAATTTGTCAGAGTTCCCGACCAAATGAAGTTACACACAATTTTTGATAACTTGTAAAATATTTCTGTACATGTTATAACTTGTACAAAATTACAACTTGTACACAACGTATATATTTCTTATTAGTTGTAATGTTTGTACAAAATATGTTGGGCGATGTTCATTTGCGCAAATTTACCTGAAAAACAGAAGGACATTTGCACAAATGAAAAGTGGACGGTTGCGCAAAGGAATAGTGGACTTTTGCGCAAATGCTTTTTAGTTACCTGTTGTTAGTTAAAAGCTTGTTTGTGCAAATTACCTTTATAATGCAAGTATTGAAATATATATAATCAGAAGTCCATTATTAGTACTAATAATGGACTTCTCATGTAATATATATAATACATTTTTTTGCAAACCATTTTTGAGCAACGAACTCAGCTTCATCAAATAAGATACATCAATGATCAGGCTGTAATTCCTAAAATTGAAAAGGAAAAAGTTAAAAGTCTTTTGGAAACCTGTCGCAAATACAGCAATGATGAAATATCACGACTGTGCCTCATAATTACCACCATATGTCACGTATTCCAAGCTAGAAAAGACTTTATTAAGACTCTAAGATATAAGGCACTAATTTAAAAAGTAACACTGGCATAAAATAGCACTATTTACAGTTTAAAAATCTATCTACATATATACAAACTACAAACTACATCCTGCTCAGAATCCTACTTCAGCCTCCTCGTGGTGAGAAGAAGCAACGCCAACAGAAGAGGACATATTAATTTAAAATATACTGAATAAAGATTTGTGCAATTCGGTAAAAATTATTAAAACAGAAGTCAGTTATCGTTTGCGCAAATGTCCATTTTTCGTTTGTGCAAATGTCCTCTTTTCGTTTGCGCAGATGTCCTAAATGTTTTGCGCAAATGTCCTACCTTTTTGCGCAAATGTCCATCGCCGAATATGTTTAGCGGGGCTAAGTTCCTGCTACTACCTATCTCTCGAAATTCCCAGTGGCAGTCAGTACTCATTGCCCCAGTTCCCTCCTTCCATCTTTATTTTTTTTTCTTCTTTTAGATAGAATTGTTTAATGGACAAATATGTTCTCGTTCTGATGTAGCCGAAATATTGCTCCCTGGACGTTTAACTTTAATTTATCAATTAATCATGTTTGTGGGGTATTCATATACGAAAAAAAAATTGACAATATTTGTGTATAAATTGTTATCTTGTGTCCCTGTAAAAAATCTTTGACAGTCAATGTAAGTGACCTAATTTTTTACGATAAATTATCAGAACATCAGAGAGGATGAAAAAGCTAGAAGGTCTAGCGAAATATTCGTCATTTGATCAATTAAGGACTTTTATTGCCTTAACTTTTCTATAATTACTTTATTTTGATGTATATGTGTATCACTTGAGATGTAAATATTATATATGTTGTGTACAAATTGTAATTTTGTACAAATTATAATTTGTATTTTCGGTTTGTACAAATTACAATTTGTACAAAATTAGCTTATACAACTTATAATTTGTACAAAATTAGCCCAAAAATCACTTATAATTGGTTCAAAATTTTAAATCATTTGCTAAACTTTGTTTCAAATGATCAATCCCAAAAGCTGCTTAGTCAGGGATTTGTTCAACCTTTGTTAATTTCATCCCTCAAGAAATTCTATGGCCGTCACCATAGCATCATTGAAAGATATGACGTGTCAGTATCCCAAATGAAAGTGGACATTTTCAGCTAGATTCACGTCTTCCCGGATTTGACTACCGACTTTGACATTTTCCCGGATTGAATCACCCACAGTGTGACTGGTGCTGTTAACAGAGCAGGACATCCTTACCCTTCCGGAGCACCTGATGTCACTCTCAGTTTCACTGGAGTTCACACTGTGAGTGCCTTTGTTCTGAATGTTGTGGTTTCTGGTTCTGTGCTTTGTGTCTGTCTGGCGTCATTGTTTTTGTGTCTAACGTCATTGTTTTCCGTGTTCTCGTTTTTGCCCTGTCTTTGGACTTCGATTTTTGTGAATTTCACCCCTTTGTTCTTTCGGTATTCTACTGCCGTTGTTTAATGAAAACATGATTTATCTCCTAATGATCAGGCAAATATTCACTTAATTTCTCTAAATTATGCACAATTAATTTTTAGGTAGGAATATTATTACTAGAGTAATACAGAACCATGTTCAACCAGATGCTTTTCAACAAATTCCTGAAAGGACAGTGTATTGCAACTATACCAATTCAAAGGTCATGTGACAATCGTGATTTCTCTGTGTTGCTTTTTTTATTTACTTTAAAAGCTGTGCGAATAATTTTGTTTCATGCAGAAATATTTAAAATATCTGTATTTTCAGACTGAATTCAAAATTGAAATTTAATAGCTCAAAAGCATGTACTGCATAATTTAGGGATACTACTGTTATCGGTAAATAAATAATTAATAATTAAGGTTTTTCTAATGATATCACAGAATACATTGAAATAAAAAATGCAAATATATGTAACCCTTTTAAATGGCAACACATTCTTGTTTCATTAAATTTAACCCATTGTAGAGAAGCCCCCTCTTAGCGGATGCCCATGTCGGAGGAATGAATAAAGAGTGAATAACACACAGACATACTGTCATCTGAACAGTATAGCTTTCATGGCTCCAAATGGAATAGCTCTTACTCCAAAGATGTTTAAAAAAATTGTAGCCCCTAAATGTTAAGTTTCTATCATAATTCTAACTTGATAGTTTGAACTGCCCTGTAACGGGGACTGTTTCTATGAATTCGTTCGAAGGAAGTTGGCGCTATGGAAGTTTTTCTGTATAAATGAAATTATGTTGAAGTTTGTTATTTTTATTGTCATAATTCATGACTTGCTTTGATAATAATTGTCATGGCTAGAAATTAATTGTACAAAATTTAGTGAAATTGTCTGTTGTGTTCTTTTACATGTTTATCAAAATAAAATCATATTTTCAGTAATTGCATCAGTTGAAATAAAGTTTAGCAAATGATATAAGATTTTGTAAAAATGAATTTTGGGCTAATTTTGTACAAATTATAAGTGAATTTTGGGCTAATGTTGTACAAATTATAATTTGTATAAGCTAATTTTGTACAAATTGTAATTTGTACAAAATGAAAATACAAACTAGATTTGCAATTGCAAGCAATAGCTGATGTCGCCCCTGACAGCCAATTCGATGATTCCAGCTTGTTCGCAGCATCAAAATCTACCTAGAAATCAAATTTCGTTGAAATCGGACAAAGTTGAAATTTTTACCTTTTTTGGCGGCCATCTTGGAATAGGCGGCCATGTTGAAAAAAATTTTCCTTGCGTACCCTCCTCCAGATGGTGATCCAACTTTGTACCAAATATGAATGAATTCCATGGAAGCATGATTGAGAAAATTTCAATTTTTGTTAAAATTGGAAGAATTTCGAATTTTTCGTATTTTGGTAGCCATCTTGGAAATGGCGGTGACTTTGAAAGAAATTTTACTTGCATGCACCACTCCAGATAGTGTTCCAACTTTGTACCAAATATGAATGATTTCTGTCCAGGCATCATTGAGAAATAAGCCGGACAAAAAGAGGTGGAAGAAAGAAAGAAAGCGTAATAATAAAAATTTATAACTGTATCAGGATGCTGATACAAAAGTCTCCCAAACGAACTCCCAAATCAGAAATCCGGGCTAAAACTCACTTCCACACATCGAAGGCAGCCTGTCTGTTGAGTTTCATTCGATTCTGAGCACTTTCAATTTTCCCGCCTATTTCTGTTTCCATGGCAACGGATGCAATTTTGAAGTCTTGGACACCAGAAACCAATTCCTCATGACTTAAGCAACCTACCTGTAAATTTTCATCCAATTCTGAATACTTTGATTTTCCCGCCTTTTTTGCCGTTCCCATGGCAACAGGTGCCATTTTGAAGTCTTGGACACCACAAAGCAATTCCCCATGTCCTAAGTAACCTTCCTGTAAAATTTCATCCAATTCTGAGCACTTTCATTTTCCCGCCTTTTTGCCGTTTTCATGGCAACCGGTGCCAATCTGAAGTCTCAGAGACCAGAAACCAATTCCCTTTGTCTTAAGTAACCTCTCTGTAAAATTTCATCCAATTCTGAGCACTTTCATTTTCCCGCCTTTTTTGCCGTTTCCATGGCAACCGGTGCCATTTTGAAAATTTCGAAACCTTTTTGCACCATTCCAGATAAGGGCCTATCTTGCTATGAAGTTTGGTCAAGATCCGACCACTAGTCTCTGAGAAAACGCGCGGACAAAATTTTGGCGGAAAGACAAGAAGAACAAGAATAACAAGATATAACTGTGTTCGCAAGCGAAACACAAAAGTCTCCCAAACGAACTCCCATATCGGATTTCTGGGCATTATAAAACCCCCGTTCAAAAAAAATTTGAGCAGGGGTTCCCCTTATAACCTTACTAATACATAATAGCTGTAAAAGGAAAAAAAATCAAAATTTCATTTTTCCCATAGGGTTAACATGGAGGACCCCACCGCTTTTTGAGCCCCCCAAAAGTACCCTTAATGGACCCCTACCTGAAAAAGTTTTGGATGTTGCACAACTAGATATATGAGGCTAACATCCTACAAAGTTTGAAAGCTTTAGGTCATATGGTCTCTGAGATCTGTTTCGGACAAGTTCATGCGGACGAGAATAAAGAAAGAAGAATAATAATAAGAAACGCAACAAAAACAATAAGTCTCCCAAACTTCGTTTGGGAGACTTAATAATAAGAATTGAGTAAAAACAATAAGTCTCCCCAAACTTCGTTTGGGAGACTTAATAATAACAAAGAAACGGACCAAAAACAATATGTCGTCCCGACTACGTCTGGGGCGACATAATAACAAAGAAACGGACCAAAAACAATATGTCGTCCCGACTACGTCTGGGGCGACATAATTATAATTTGTACAAATTTTTTGTACAAATTTTTTGTACAAATTATAATTTGTACAAAATTACAATTTTGACAACATATATATACATTGCTTATTAGAATCAAGAAAATGGCAACATTCTATCATTAAATATAATGTACAAAGTAAGCACCTGTTAACAAGTAACTGTATTACTATCATGGTAGGATATTCCGATGCAGAAGCCAGTATATTATTCAAATACCTATCACCAAACAATTTTGAAGCCGTTAACATCAAACCATAATACGTCAAGGAGTTCGTTATCCTGCAATATAAAGAATTAGATTGAAAATCCCATGTAGAATGTTCCTGTATACATGTAACAATATACGAAATATAAACAGCGATGACAAAAGTAAACTCCAAAACTAACGCAAATTCATGTGCAAAATCTTTAACAATAAATGCAAATTCGCATTGACTGGCGATAGTCTTCTAAAAATAAAGAATGAAAGTTATATGATAAAAACAAATAATATATCTCATGCTTTTTATTAAGTTCCTATTGAGAATTGTTCATTTTCAAATTTACTACATCTTTTTGCTTTTAAGTCTTCAAAATGTTTTGATTCAATCTGCACTGAAGCGACATTAGTTGTCGAAAGTGTATCTACAGAAACTAATTACAATGGCATCGATAATTAGTTATTTAGGCTTATTATATTAAGTAAAGTGTAATAGATACTGCAGTGGATGGGTATTAACAAAATTACCGAACAGAATTGTCAAGAGCCGAAATCTAGGCAACATGACAAAGCATATGAAAAACTACCGGAAAAATTGTCCAGCACAATGGTACTGACTTGGTAAAGGTATTTCAAAAGAATAACCGAGTTAAATCGGTCTTATCGCCAAACTTCTCCTTTTCATTGCGGTAGTGTCGAAGAGCAACTCAACAGCAACTGTTATTGAAAAGTCGTAGACTTTGTAAAAGAAATGTTCATCTCAGTACCAATTAAAAAAATGAATCACAATTCAGAACCTTTTTTTTAATGAAGCCTTGATTAATAAGGTGGTCACGGAGATATCAATGCTTACAAAAAAGTCTGTATAATTGGTGCTATCTTCGCGTAACGAATCAACTGTGAAACATACACACTGTAAGCAGGAGAAAGTGGAATATTACTGTCCATCTTAGGGAAACTGATAATTTTGAAATTAAAGACGTCCCTTTTGTCGTATATTTTAGCATTAAGATGACATTTTTGTCAAATTTGAGATGTAAGTCAAAAAAAATGTAGATGTGGCGGTTTCTGTAGTTTTATTTATCTCTTATTCTTGAGGATATATTGATGGTTCAATTAAGCAAAAGATGCGTTATTAACGGAAAGAACATCATCAATGTATCTGTTTGAGATCGAAATATCTAGCATCATTTATTTTACCAGCTTTTACGAGTCGCCGATGAAATTCAGCCTCGTAAAAGTATAAGAACGATTCTTCCAGGAGAGGAGCCATAGAAATATTATACTGAAATATAAGACTTCTAAAGGCAAAATAAAGGCAGAAAAAAAACAAGCAATAAGAAAATAATACAGAACATTTGAAAATATGTGATAAGAATAAAATAGGTATGACTACCTATTATTACCATAGAAACATTAATTAAGATTCCTAAAAAAGCATATCATTGTTTAAGGGTAAATTTTCTTTACATTTGCATATGATTTGCATTATCTAATAATAGTACTTTTTTCATGCTTTTCCTTCGTTCCGTCAGTATAGTCCTGTATATCTCGTCTTCTATGTGTCTATTAGTCACTTTTTTCATTTTTTTTCACAGCATATTATAAGAGAATATTTACCATCCAAACCATAAAATAATTGATGATATCAAAATTCGTCGATGTTTCAATATCACAATAACTGAATATTTTTCTACTTTTGGCTTTTCCTTTTCTATTGTCTTTACTGAATTGAATTCGTTGGCAAAGTTTGACGTTACATTTGTTTGTTTAGAAAGCGAAATGCGTTCAAGCACCGTTTCATATGGAACACTTTTTATCCTGCAAGCCTTTCTAAGCTGTTTTTCTGCTTGTCTCGTCTTTCCATTGGCTACCAACCATCTTAAAGGTTCATCCAAAAACCTGACAAAAAGGTTAGTATTCATTTTATACAAATCAACAAAAGAAACGATACCAACTTATTTTTATCAAATACTTCTAGTTTTACTCTCTGTATATTGATATTCTTTACAAAATGGAAAGGCTAATGACAATTCCATGTTTGGAATGAAAACTTAAGGTGAAAGAAGCAAAACTTCCGGTATGAAGAATACCCGAAAACTAAATAACCGAACATTTATTTAATTAGAAAATTGTCGGTATTTGTGTTTATTTAGACAGTAAACAATTTCGAAATTTATCGGCATTTCCTTAAAATTCGATAACGGAGCTACGCCAATTTTCTCAATTTGTCTATTCATTTTATTTTAGGTTGTATCGAGTTCAAAAATTTCTTTATTTGGTGTATTCTTTCTAATTTTCCGCTGATTAAAGTTCCGACCACATATTACACAACAGTACAATCTATTGTATCAGTTTTTGTATACTTAGACGTTTACAAGTAAATAACAGTGACAACCAAAGTCCAAAGCATATTCAGAGGGAGAGACAAGTAAGGAAAATCCATTGGACAAACGACAAATCCGAGAGCATACATCCATGATTATAATATATTTGGAAAATAACCCACTGATCTGTTATTGTGAACAAGTGACATTGTTTCAGTTTACAGTTCGGCATTTAGTTATTGTTCCCACTTGGTCAATGCCAATAGTCCTCAAGGGTATTTACCAACCGAGTTGTCAGCACTTCAGTGCTAACCCGAAAGCCGATTTTATTTGGAAAATTACAATATCTAATTTTTTGGTTTTTGTTGAAAACTAAGGAGTATCTCCTTCATGCAAAGTTATGTCCTTAGCATCTTTAAGTTTATGGTCTTCCAAATGTTTGAACTTAATCTGCTCTGAAATAAGTTGCAGAAACTAAATTTACAGTAAGTTCGGTATTCAGTTATTCGAATTTATTTAGCCATTAAAATAGGATTAGAATCGAGCCAAAGCTTGATAATGATCACTCTATCCAAAGTGCGAATCGACAAATATATTTTCTACCGTTTCTGTCATGATTTTGTCCCGTTAGTTTATATATATATTTTTTATATTTTACGTCAAATAAAAAGCATTTGAAAGTAAAAAATATCGGTTTCGGTGCATTTTTTGTCAGTTTTGCTCGTCGTACTTTTACCCAGTATACCTGTGTGAATTGAATACCCAGTTAAGCGGTAAAATGAAAATAAGAGCAACGTGTAAATATAGAAAAGCTCTTGCGATAGTTTACCAACGAAATAGGCAGGTATGTAATGTTATTTGGATAGCTACAAACATACCGTGTTATTGTTTAATCTAACAGAATGGTTGAAATACTCTGTTTGTAATGAAAAGCATTAATTGTACCGGTTGTTATTTTCACTGCCACATATTTTCACCGTACGTATTGTATGCCATGTTAATATTTTCAGTGTTAGTGCTACCATTTTATAAACCAAGTGATACTATTTTTTTTTTTCGTTAGCAGTATGTACAGAAATACACTATAAATATATTGTAGGTAATGATGAGCTTCAGAAACGAGAATAACTGTAATATTACATTATGCATTTTGCCTTATAAATAGTAAGTGAGAATCGAACCGTCAATCAAAAGAACGAACAATCCATGGACAATGGCAACATCGGACACACCAAGAAACAAGGACACCACTTAAGTACGGGACAAAAAAGAAAAATAAAGACACACACACACAGATGAACAACACGGACCCAATAAAAAGCATGGGTGAAATCAGGTGTACCGGTAGAGTAAGCATCTCCTGCTTCTTATTGGACACCCGCCGTGTTGAACATGTCAAATCCGGTAGTAAAGTCAAATCCGATAGTGGAAAAACAAACTTTAGTTGCAGAGGGAAAGATCTGTTGTCATCTGGGAAACAGATATCCCATAGCGATCCACAAGATCGTGATGTCGACCGTAAAACTTCTGTAGTGATGACTTTAAGTTTTTGGTAACGTACCCTTGCTTAAGTAGTCTATTTGTAAGCAACTGAGCTCTATCAAGGAAGTCACTGTAACGACCACAAGCCCTTGAGTAGCGAATGAGTTGTGAGATGTAAACTCCATATGCTGGTGCTTTTGGAAAGTTGCTACAAAGAAAAGGGAAGTTGAATATTGGAAAAGTGAAGTCATCGCGTTTGTCATACAGTTTGTAATGTGCCTCTGTTGTCAATTTCAAGATGAAGGTCAAGGAACGAAGCCGATGTGGAAGTATCTGTAGTATCCTTAATTTCAAGCTCTTTTGGATAAATAAGATGAAGAAAATCACCAAAGCGAGGGTTGTTTAGTGATAAAATATCACCTATATAACGGAAGCTGAAATTAAAGGGATGGGTCAGTTTTTTGTCTTTATTTTGAAGAAGCCCTTCAATGAATTCAGCCTCATAAGAATGGAGAAAAAGATCGGCTTAAAGAGGTGCACAGTTTGTGCCTATTGGAATTCCAATGGTCTGTTGAAAAACAAGTCCTCCAAACTGGACAAATATATTGTCGATCAAAAACTCTAACATTTTTATCACTTCTTCCTCTGTGTATTTTTTCTGTGATTCTGAGTCATATTTCACAAAGTATGCTTGTTCTCTGCCTATGACAATGTACTTATATCTTCGTTCGCCGTTCTTACGGGAGAAACATCTATGAATTATATCTTTCAGCCGAGATTTCAGTTGTTCATGAGGAATGGTAGTATAAAGTGTGGAGAAGTCAAATGTTTTAATGCTGTTGCAATGCAATAATGATCTAGATTTCAGGATGTCAAGCAGATCCTTAGAGTTTTTTAATATCTACATTTATTTACACCACTTCTTGAAAAGCTAGTATTACAGTATTTCTGAAGGCCCTCTGTTACGGCTGTCAAGATGGAGGTTAAAAGCTTAGAAAGAGGTTTTGTGGAACAATTTACAGATCCAGCGATGTATCGTTGTTTGTATGGGCATTTGTGTAACTTTGGTAACCAGTACAAGGAAGGAAGATCGGTGTCTTCATCTTTGGTCGAAATTCCAAAGGAAAGCAAAGCAGATTTATGGTTCTGTTATATCTCCTTCTTAGACAGAGTAGTAGGTGTGTATGTTGGATTGTCCTGGGAATTACCAATGCCTAGTTCTTTCTTTAAACATTTGATGTAATGATTTTTACATATGAACATGATGTTACTAGGGGCCTTATCTGCCGGAACAACATATTTGTCATGAATGGAGGACAAGTATCTGGCAACATTGGCATTTTGGAAAATGGATGATGCTTTAGTTCTCATTGACCCTCGTAGCTGACTAATTCTTTTAAGAATCATGGATTGATTGATTGATTGATTGATTGATGTATTACTCCAACTTCAGCAATATTTCAGCTATATTAATAAATGAACCAATCATTGAAATTTAATAAAAGTAGCATATATTTAAAATGGAAGGTGTTTAAAATGACAAGACAACGTTGGGTGCTTTGTTGAGTATATCGATTAAAATGTCGCCGTTTTACCACGAATATTTACTTTATGCCAAATATTTCAGCTGAAATGATCCATTTAGCAAAAACATGAATTATTGCTATCCGCTATATTTATTTTTCATAAACCTTCCATACATTCACTTTGATTTAGAACAAATATGGCTAATTATTCAAATTATCATGGTGATAGGTTGAATATGCATTTTCATGATAATTTATTCAGTATCTGATCTTATCAAAGTTATCATCAAAGAATTTCAACTTTTCATTGATCAAAACAACCCTACCTATAGAGGGGAGGGACGAAACGCCTTTTGTGTCAAAATATCTCGTGATTTTGGGGTGCGAGATTCTTTACATCAGGGGGTCTCACTCTACTCGCAAGCACATACAAAAAATGAAGATGTCTGCCATTGATTCAAATTTTCTTGCGATTTATCCAGTATTATTTGTTGACTGATTTACTAATTCAAAAAGTTTGTACAAAGAATGAATATGTTCCTTGAAACCAGCTATTTTGCATGAAATGCGAGTAATGCAAAATTCTATAACATTTTCTATAAAATTAAATTTGATCAGATATGCACTTTTATTTGATAACCACGAAGAAAATGTTGAACCTTTTCAGCAACCTCTTGTTCAGTTAAGGGGAGATAATTTGTATAGAAATAAAGGGAAAAAATAGTTTTTTGCCATTTATTCAAAAATAAGTTCGGTGATCCTCAATGTTTTTCATTCAAGTCGAAGGCAAGTATATTAGCTAATAATTTAAAAAATTTCAAAAAATGTTTTTACTTTAACTGAAATGAATTAAAATTTTGTTTAGAATTCGCTAATTTTCCCTATCCCAAAAAGCTGATTTTTAAATGACAGATTTGACGTGTATATGACTGGTGAATCCCAATTCTTTTTAATAACAGAGCGTAAGTCATGCGAATATCAGAAACTTCTTTCTGCCAGTTTTTAGAACCCCGTACCACCATAGAACACATTAGAAACTGATTCGGTGTGACTGAATAAATTGTTAAAAAATGTAGGAAATGTCTTTTTAGCTCACCTTGCTATGCCAGGGTGAGCTTTTGCCATCACTTGGCGTCCGTCGTCCGTCCGTCCGTCCGTCGTAAACCTTTTTTCAAAGATCTTCTCCTCTGAAACCACTGGGCCAATTTAATCCAAACTTGGCCTGGGTCATCACCAACGTATGCAGTTTTAAAAATGTGTTCGGTTAGTCAGAGGACCGAACAACATGGCCGCTGTTACTAAAAATAGAACATAGGGGTAAAATGCTGTTTTAGGCAAATAACTTCAAAACCGTTGCAGATATCAAAAATCTAACTTGGAGTAGAATTGTTCAGAATGACAAGATCTATCTGCCCTGCAATTTTGAAGAAAATCGGAAAAACCGTCTCAGAGTTATAGCCCCTTTTCCGTAAAATTTTCAAAATTTATGCATCTTTTATTTTTTATTTCAAAAACTGTAACAGATAGAGGTGAAGTGTAAATTTAAAAAATGTTCAGCATATCAAGATCTACATACTCTGAAATTTTGAAGAAAATCCAACTGCCTGTGTTGTAGTGATTGACTTTTTCACACACAAAAAAAATTTCAATGCCATATGGTTATGGGTTATTTCCCTTTAAATTCTGCTTTCAAATCTTTTTTGGTTTACTTTTCTCTCTTGAGTTTTAGAGAAATTCCCTGCTATCACTTTATTAGAAATAATTATTTGCTACATAATCATGAGCAAAAAAGTGTTTTTGTACAGATTTTTACATTTTTTTTTTTTGCAAATATGCTTTCATAAACTATACTTATTTCACAATTTGATAATAATTGTATATAATTTTATATTGTTTCCTTTAGTTCTGTTTGCTTGCCCATAAATGCAAGTATCTCTCTCAGTTAATACTGAAGTGGCATCTAAGCTTCAATGCATATATAACTTTGTAGCTGGCTGCATGGCTATGCCATGGAGATCTTCTTGCCGTCAGTGGTCTGTCCATTGTAAACTTTTCATTCAAACATCTTCTTCTCTGAAACCACTGGTCCAATTGGAACCAAACTTGGGCACAATGGTCCTTAGGTGGCCCATTAAAAAAAATGTTGGCAAGTCTGTATCATATCCAAGATTGCCGCCAGCAGGGAACACAGTTTAACATTGGACCCTATGGAAAAGCATTCAAAGATCTACTCTGAAACTACTGCGCCAATTAGAACCAGACTTGGTCACAATAGTCCATCGGTGGTCCCCTTTGAAAATTTTGTCCGGCAAGTCTGCACGTCATCCAAGATGGCCGCCAGCGGGAACTTGGTCCAAAATTGGACAATATTGCAAAAATCTTCTCCTCTGAAAATACTGGGCTAATTGGAACCAAACTTAGTCACAATGGTCCATAGGTGGCCCCTTTTAAAAAATGTGTTCAGCAAGTCCACATCATATATCCTAGATGGCCGCCAGGAGGGAACATGTTTTTAACATTGGACCCTATAGGGGAACATATTCAAAGATCTTCTCCTCTGAAAGTACATGGCCAATTGGAATCATACTTAGTCACAATGGTCCTTACTTGGTCCCCTTCATAAAATGTGTCTGGATGTCCGCATAGCATCCAAGATGGCAGTCAGCGGGGAACATTGTTTAACCTTGGACCCCATGGGAAATCATTTAAAGATCTCCTCTGAAAATACTATGCCAATTGGAACCAAAGTGAGGCACAATGATCCTTACATGGTCTTCTTCAAGAAAGGTGACAGTTGGTCTACGCCTCATCAAAAATAGCTGCCAGTGAGGAACATAGTTTAATTTTGGATCATATAACATCAGCAAACTTCAAAATGAGACCCTTAAACATTAATAAACATCAGCAAACTTCAAAATGAGACCCTTAAACATTAATAAACAAATTTGAAAATGAGAACCTTAAACGTTCAAAATGAGACCCTTAAACATTAATAAACAAATTTGAAAATGAGAACCTTAAACGTTGTGATTATTTTGACTTATTGTGTCAGCCATGAACCAGGTGAGCGATACAGGCTCTTGAGAGCCTCTTGTTATATAATTATTAATGAACAGAGGATAACAGGAAACACTTACAATGGCCAAAAATTACAATCACATGCCACAATCTACCAGGGAACTACACAAGAATAACAATAAAGAGACAAAAGACAAATGTATATGCATGCTTGAAATAATGTGTGAAGAAAATAAATCATCGTATAACTGTATTAAATCATGCGTCATATACATTTCAAGCTAGATTGTATCGGTAGAAAATTGTAGCATTCAACCGATAGTTACGTTAGAAAATTGTAGCACTAAATCGTAACAGCCATAGTTCAAGTGTGTCGTTTCTAATCCATTATAAATTTTACAGGTATCAAAACTAATACTGTTGTTATTGTTGATAGATTTCTAGCTTTGTGGCACAAGTTAGAATAGTATTTATATATTATTCTACACATTAACAAGATTTACCCGGAGATGATGAATTCAGCGACATTTCGAACTTTTTTCATTTCAGCGACATTTCTAACTTTTTTCATTTCAGCGACATTATTATTTCAGCGACAAAAAGCATATCAATTCAGCGACATTTACCTGTAACATATAGAATCCACAACAGCATCGAGTGAGAAACGATATTTCTAGACTAGTGATAGATAAATTGTCAAATTTTTATACGCGAGGCTTGCCGAGCGTTTAAAATATTTGAAAATTTAACTATCGATAGTGTAGAAATGTCGTTTCTCGCGAGATACGGTTGTGGATTTTATTTCCCTAATGATTTAAGAAAGATTTTGGACATTGGACGTCACAATACTACTAGAGTCAGAAAACGGCAAACATAGTTGACGTCATAATTGAATTTCGTCCAATCACTTGCCGAGAACAACATTCTCTCTAGAGAGGAGAAATATAGTATATCCTTCCGGATCGAGTGGATAAAGATATTTCTCCAGTTCGAGATGTTAAATTTGTGATTTTCAACATGCGAGCTTTAGCGAGCATGTTAAAATCAGAAATTTAACTATCGAGAATGGAGAAATATCGTAATCCATGAGCAAACGGAAGGATATATTGTTTTTCCAATGACTTTTACTGTGTTTCAGATGCAAATTCAATGGTTCAGCACGGTCTTCAATATTCGTCGCGCTATCTGATAGTCTAGTAACGATGACGTCACAATAGACTTTATGAATGAAATGAAACGTTGCGGGAAACATTACGCAGAAATTTAACCAACGTGTGGATTAAAAATGATATGTATTTTTAACCAACTGGGCTAACACGCTAAGAATTGGAGAAACATATTTCTCCAACTGTTGAGGAAACGTGAAAACAGGACAGAAATTAGAGAAAATTACATCTCATCTGCCTTGTCCTTCCTATACCCTTGCTCATCATAAGTTGGTGGAAGAAGGTGTTTGAGAAGGTTATATATTTTTTTAAATGCCTGTACCAAGTCGGTGGTTTCCACCTGATTTCTTTTATTTTTTTTTTGTCTCGTGGACTTCGGCTCTTGACCACTTTGCTCGGAAATTTTATTATTACCCCCATGTACAGTCACAATTTTTTGTTCATGAAATTCATTTTGAATTATATAACACCCAAAGAATGTTTAAAAATTCCGCCCTGTGTCTATGTATACGGAGAAGACCTCGTAAGTTTATAACTTGTGTCTCATCCTTTGTCATATATGTTTGATTTTGACAATAAAATACGTTTAAACAAAAAAAATATGTATACAATAAAGTGAACTAAATAAATTGCAGTTTGTGCCTTGTATGCTATGAGCTGGACATACTCGAAACTTGAGATATTACCCTATCTGTATTGTTCCTGTGTTTCATCAATGATATAAAAAACAATATTAATATATAAATATATATTTTTGTAATTCAATAATAATACATTAAGATTAAATACATAATATGAATAATTTATGCTGCCTTATTGAGAATAAAGCTTAATTAATGAAGGAAGATAACATGAAACACTTACAATGGCCGAACATAACAATCACATGTCACAATCAACCAGGGAACTGCACAAGAAAAACAATAAAATGACAAAAGACAAACATAGATAACGATAGGAACTCGGGATAGCCGGACTTGGTACCGGCACTGGCAACAGCCAGTGGTAGGGTTAACCCGGTTTATGGGTGTCCTTCTCAAATGTAAGCATCGTCGTATATTTCCCAAAAGTCTGTCTGCGAACGGTACAAAATCATGACAGGAACGGTAAAAATATATTTGACGATTCGCACTTTGGATAGAGTGATGATGTCGTCTAAAGTATACGATGAGCATGACATACGATTTACAGTTTTTAATATAAAACTTGACTGAACATTTATCAATCGTACGGAACAACATTTAAAAAAAAACACGAGTTAATAATGAATGTGCATACATGTAATCAATAAGAACACGTTTTGTAGCTCTAAAAATAATCAAATGTTGCAGTACAAGTTCATAACTTTCGGATGATAAATTGTTATTTTGACCTAACTGAAGTTTAGAATCAATAAAAGAATTTTCAAAATTCTTCAAATATTATTTATAGGGGTTTGTATGGATTTAACAATGAAAACGATAGCGATCAATTGCCTCAACCGAAATGGCAAGACGGGCTTTAAACAAAAGAAGTTTAGCGCCGGTATGTGGAGTTTACGTCGCTACTCAAGTGACTTCCTTGATAGAGCCTGGTTGGTCACAAATAGGCTACTTAAACAGGTTACCGATAACTTGAAGTCATGACTCCAGAAGTTTTACAATCGACCATCTTGTGGACCGCTATGGGATATCTGATTTCCAGATGATAACAGATATTTCTCTATAAAAGCTTAATTGTTGTTTTCTCTATCCGATTTGACTTTACTACCGGATTTGACATGTTCAACGCGACGAGTGTCTTATAATAAGCAAGAGATGCATACTCTACCAGCACACCTGATCCCGCCCTTGGTTATCTATTAGGTCCGTGCTGTTCATCTTTGTATGTATGTGTGTGTGCCTCTTTTTTCTTTCCTGTTCAGAACTCATGTTAAGTCTTTGTTTCTTTGTGTTTCCGATGTTGCCATTGTCCTTTGATTATTCGTTTTAGATTGACGTTTCAGTTTTCGCTTACTTTAGAAGTATTAGAAAAAGCACAATGATAGATAAATACTGTTCTACGTACTCAAAAAAAACTTACAGCCAGTCAAACAGTGTATTCATAGACATCAGTGCTAAAATCAGTTGCATGTAGCGCCATGACATGTTTCTACATAAATATCCTATAAACGTGACTACAACAAGACCGGATGTCCAAGCTATTGATTGAAAAGCATTTGTCCGATGACGTGCTGTCTTTGGTAAAAGTTCGATGCCTTATATTGTTTCCGTCATTACACTTCCCTGTTCAAGAAATGACACAAAGATGTAATATTGTGCACATTGTTTTGCTTCACTACAGTTTCATAGTTTTTATTACAATATCCTGAAGAGTTCTCTGATGTGGTATATATTAATCATTCATACTGAAATTACTTCAAGCCCTTTGTATATATTTTTGATAGTCCTGTATCAGTAAGAATAAAATTACACAAAACGTCACTAATAGAGGCATGTTCATTGATGAAGGCGATTTCAAAACTTGGACTTTAATTTTTAAAAAGTGAGTATGATTACTGAAAACGTGTCATTTAGCTTTCCTTTGAAAAGAATATTTTTGAAATAATCCTTTGCGAATATTTATTTGTGAAGTTTACTTCGTTTTGTCATACCAATGTTGTCTCCTTGTTGCGTATATAGAAAACGATGCCAACTTTGTATATTCTCCATGGGACGTCGTGTACATTGCTCAGCTGACGAATAATTTTCGAGTCTAGCATATGTTGTTTATACCGTATTTTTTTTTTATTAAAGTGAGGGATATATTCAGCCGGCCGCCCAAAGGACACCATTGAAAGATATGACGTGTCAGTTTAACAAATGAAGATGGATTTTACGTCATCTCAGATTTTACATAACCGGTTGTGGCTTTACCTAAATTGACTGGTTGGAAGTGTGATGGAGAATAACATGGTAACCCTTCCAGAGCACCTGATATCACTCTAGGTTTCTAGTTTGAAATGTTATGTTTTTGACCTTTGAGTTTATGTTGATGTCTTTTTTTTTGCACTATCTTGTATATAGGATATATCATTTGTCTGGATAACTCCTCCTACAGTATATAAGATAGGAAGTTTTTATTTGACAGGTTGACTGTGCACATTTCAAAGATGTGCATGGTACTTGGATTTTGATTCTTAATCATATTTCAGAAAAGTACACATTGTTGAACGTTGTCATTTTCATTCATTATATTGCATATAGGGTACATCATTTGTCCGGATAACTCCTCTTACAGTTTTGAAGGTAGGAAAATATTTATTTTACAAATTGTTTGTGTATATATCAAACATGTGCATGCTACTTGGATTTTGATTTTTGCTGATTTTTTTTACAAAATATGCATTGTTGAACTTATTCATTTTTAGGCGAGATACGCCATTTGTCCGGATAATTCCTCCTACAGTTTTTAAGTTTTTTATTTTGCAGATTGGTTGTGCATATATTGAAGATGTGCATACTACTTGGATTTTGATATTTGCTGATTTTTCACCAAAAAATGCATTTGTTGAATTTAGTCATTTTTTGGCGAGATAATGCTTTTAGAGTACACCATTTGCCAGGATAAATCCTCCTACAGTTTTTAAGATATTTTACAGGATGATTGTGCATCTGTTAGAGATATGCAAACTACTTGGATTTCGATTTTTGATCATTTTTAGACAGTGCAGGATTATCCAATATGTGGGGGCGTGGGGTATGTGAAATTGCTCACAAAGGTTCTTTAATCATATAGGAAATACTAGTAAAAGGGATAACATCTGAACTAGATGCTGGCGATCAAATTAAATGTCTTGGAATAATATACAATGTAGCTTATTTATAGTGGTTGCATGTGAGTGGGCTTTGTTTATAGTTCTTGAATCGAAACATAAAGTTTTACCTTCATTTCTGTAGTACATGATGGTTAATAAAGTGTTATGTGTTCATCTGGTTAACATGAGGCCAAAACATTTTAATTGCATTTTAATTAAATAACACATGCTCATTTTCCCGTTCATTCATAGTTTTTGTATATTATATCATAAATGTCATTTATGACAATAGATATGATGCTTTATGAGTGTTGTTTACTAATAAATAAAACATTTGCACATGTGCTTATCTTTGGCATGCCGTTTTCATATTTATTCACTATTTAAGATATCTTATATATTAAATAAGATATCTGATATATTAAATGATATATCTTATATATTATATGAGATATCTTATATATTAAATAAGATATCTTATATATCAAATGAGATATCTTATATGTATATTTATATAAGATATCTTATTTAGTAAATAAGATATCTCATATAATATATAAGATATCTCCTTTAATATATAAGATATCACATTTAATATATAAGATATCTCATATGCTATATAAGATATCTTATATGTTAAAATTATATAAGATATCTTATATAATAAAGGAGATATCCTATATATTATATGAGATATCTTATTTACTTGAAAGCACTTAAAATGAAGTCTTCATAGGCTTAATTTTTTTTTGCAAATCAAAAAATTTATGTACCGAATTTCTGGCCTAGCTTGACAGTTATAAGAAACCAGAGGAAATATTTTTCCACGTTCTTTAGATTTTGTTTCATTGAAACTATTGTCGGATTCAAAAAAGTGGTTCCGTGTGTAGAACCCCCTCCCTTGTTGTAAATTTTTTGGATTTCGTGAAGATAATCTAGCAAAATTGACAACAAATGCAAATAATCGACTGGAACCCCTTTTTCCGAACCCCATATTTTAAAGGCTCGATCCTCAAATGAATATTGTCCCAAAATCTACTCGTCTATGCGAAAGATATAACCCTAACCCTAACATTGTTTTGTCTTATTTATTCATTTTTGTATTAATTTATTGATATCGATCCAGTATCCAGCCCTCTATGGGATTAGGATCATATCTCCGGTCTTACATTAATTACGTGCTACGTGTACAATATTACAGTTTTTTTTTATTTTGCAATTAATACTGATCCAATATCCACCCGTCATATTTTTCAATAGTATTTACAGCAGAACTATGTCTCTTCTTCAATATATAAGATATCTTATATATTATATAAGATATAAGATATCTTATATAATTGCACAATTAAGATATCTTTATTAATATATAAGATATCTTATTTAAAATATAAGATATATCTTATATCATATATGAGATATCTTATATGTTATATAAGATATCTCTATTAGTATATAAGATATCTATATCAAACTTTCAAAAGAGATATCTTATATAATATATAAGATATCTCTTTTAGTATATAAGATATCTTATATATTAATTGAGATATCTTATATAAAATATAAGATATCTCATATATTTGAATTTATATAAGATATCTTATATTTCAAATATGATATCTTGTATAATATATGAGATATCTTATATATTATATGAGATATCTTAAATAGCGAATAAATATGAAAACGGCATGCCATACTTATCACCTTTGACATCAACACTTTACAGAAGTTTTACCTGATTAAAAGTACAATGAAGATAAAAACGAAAGAAACCAGTTTGTTTGTTTGTAAAAATATGCCCTTCCTGTATATCAGGAGACCCATCATAGGGTTATTGAACACTGAGTTAAAGAGGATAATTAAACAATATGCACAAGGCATTTCATTAATCATAGATGAAGTCAGAATAGCGTTTGTCATGTATAAATTTATGGAAGTATAATTGAGCATTGTTTTTAACAATGTTTAAGACACTTGCTTATCTTTATTGCTGCAAACCGAACTATAACAAGAAAGATTGCAAAACTCTAAAGTTATCCATATATTCTTTTTCATCTATGTATTCAGTTCAAATTTGTGTGATAAATAACAAAATGCCAAAGTTACTGTAACATTAGTTTCTGCATATGACTATTTCGACAACTTATGTCTTTTCAGTGCAAATTATAAAAAGATTCAAAACATAAGGCAAATAAAATTTCTAACTTAATTTCTCGTTTGGTAAGAAAGTTGAGTCAGGTACATGTTAATAAAAGCTAAAACAACTGAAAAAGATGATCGTAATTTAAAGAACTACGGAAAGTCTTTGATAGATTCAGAAAATTAATCAAAATTGAAATGTATGTTTTCATTTGAAATACTGAAAATAACAATATTTACTAGATATCATAGCGTTGTAGAATTCCAAAAATAAGCGTTCTTTGATCATTGCAGAAAATTTACCCAATTTGAAAGCAAAGAGATTGCAAATAATGATACTGAAATTGACTTTGCTTTACTGAAAGATATTCACGACCATAGGTTTCTATCAAGAATTCCAAAACTAATACAAGTCTTTTTAGTTTCAATAAAAGTCCTCGAGATGAAGTTATTTTGTTCATTACAACAATTGGCACTTATAACTGTAGTTGACAAGTCAAAATAAAAAAAACGGACCTTTGAAGCATAATGAAATACTGTGCATGCACCTCAAAATTGTAATCGCACATTTTTGTGGTAGTTTTGCAATTTGGCGGATTTGTATTTCAATTGGGCGGAAATAGTTTTTCAATTGGGCGGAAAATAATTTGCAACTGGGCGGATTTTATTTTTTCAAGTAGGCGGAATGCGTGTAATATGCATGTAAAAGTATAAAATAAAACAATTGTTTAAAAAACCAAATGCACTTAGCAATGCAGAATAATTGATCTTCGTGATTATATCCATGTCGAGTTTCATAGTTTCATATGATTTTTCCAGTATTTTGATATTTTTGCTGTTTAACGTATTTTTCCTTAGAATTGTAGTTAAAAAAGTATCAAATGAAGGGGACATATCTTTACTACATCTTACAAATGCAATGTTAAATCTTTTTCTGTCATTGTTATGCCGTCCCTTTTTGATACTTAACAAAGTGATTTCATGTACAGGATGAACTTTTTTCAGATATCCATAATTTCAAAATAATAGATTGGGATCATACAAAAAGCCAGAGAGTGCCAGGGACAATAAAAAAAGTGACAAAAGTAATGTAGATATTTGCACGAAACTATCACACAGCGACCAAAAGATAAAAATTTGATAATTATTTCCTTTTTTTTTAAATTTACTTTGCTTCAACTCCTGTTTTACTTGTAAAACCTCTCCGACGAATTGTAAAACTGAAAAAACGCCCAATTGAAAATACTAGAAATTTGGAAATACGCCCAATTGAAATGCGTCCATTATTGTAATCAAGTTATTGCAAAAACGGCTTTGCTGCACGGTAATGGTTACAAATGCGCAATTATTCCATAGGGGGGTACCCCAGTGTGACGCAATTCTAAAAATAGATGCAACCGAATTTCAACTCCGGGGGTCCCCCTAATAATTTGTCGGTACTGAGATCTTTCAAATTTCGGAATGGAAAATGGGGGTTCCCATTGCTCTTCTAGGTGAAAATAGGGGCTATAAAAAGAGTCGGTATTTTTATGGAAAATATTTTAAATCCGACCCCTGACATAAACATATGAGGGATTCAGGTCAAAGATATAAAAAGTGAATAAATATTAATGAATTCTATATAACTGGAAAACACGAGGGGACTTTATAAACATAAGTGGATGATATAAATCGGATAATGGTTTTTATGAAATAAAAACGATACGCTAGGCTATGGAATAGCCTTGGATAGAAAATTGCGTGTTTGATTTACAAGGGTGTGGTGGCTCATGATGTTCTTGGTTCCGAAACATATACCTTTTACAGCACACACAAATAAACACCGGTAGCTCTTTATTCTTCCGCATAAAACGCAATTCTATCTCTTTCCACCTTTCGTTCTCCATTGCCTAAGTATCTCCACAAACTACAATCACGCTTTGTTTAACACAATTGAAAAGTCGTTTATAGTATTTGTATATTATTGATTATTGCACAATACCTTATCTTTATTTATTAACTTCTGATTTTAAATTTATACATTACTGTTCTTATTCTTTTAATCATATCTATATTTATAAATCTGGCTAAGCGATATTGCAATACCAATCCCATCATCCTCTACACACCTGTTCCCAGTACCACCTATAGTACTTTTCAACTTCCACAAGGAAACAAAAAAATTAAACCCCGCCCCGTTTTATCAGGAAGAAACTGGACGCCATTTTGATTTTCGAGAATCTGAAATTCCTATTGGTCAATAGTCATCTGCGCATGCGTTCTCCTCACTGCGCAAGCGTACCCCGAACTATCTATATAGCTAGGCTATTCCATAGCCTAGCTAAATAGTGTGTATGTGATTTTATTATAATAAGTTTCCACCAATCGCACTTACTGCATTGATTAATTCTGAATTTCATCGTGGGTAAAAAAACTAGATGCATTCCGAACAACATTAAATGCGCAATTGTAACCTAATCCAATGGTATGGTTTCTATATGTAATTGAGAAAATAACAAGTCTTGAGTATTTTAAAAAAGAAATTCATTATTGAAAATGATCAAAGCTTACGGTAAAGAATTCAAAACTAAAGTTGCCATCATAATACAAATACAGTTTTAACCTGTATTATTTTTTCAATGTGCAAAATTTCATGGTAATCAGGTGATTTCCATACGTCCCCTCGCCCATTGCATCAAACTTGTAACTCGGATGATACGGATCCCTCTTAAACCCCAAAATAAAGAGCTTGCAAGTCATTAGGGTCTTTAGTTCATGCATTTTATGAACTCAAAAAGGGTACATTTATAAATGTCAGCTCTCGTGCGAACACCGGAGTAATGACCGACTAGGCTTGCGCATTTTATAGGAGTGCATGTTTTATTTTCTACCCTTGATCAATGATAAAGAAAAAACTATTGTTACCTCTGTTACCGTTGATAGGTCCCTAGGTGCACTGTATCTATATCCATTTATGCATCTCTCCCTGAAGTGAAATTCGTTACCTGTCACGTTTCCACTTATGTCTATTTCACAGCTACTGTACTGCACATTAATATCGACTGAATTGTTTAAATTTCGTCCTTTGATATATAGAGTCGTATTTATGTCCCCACATCTATAACTTGGTCGATAACCTAAGATATGAAATATATTAAAAGAATTATACAACACCAAACAACAATGTACATAATTATAAATAGCAAAAACGGCATTTACTGTTAATTTAGTTTCTTATATTTAGATTAAAAGCATCGGCCCTAATATCAAAATACCGCAGTTACTGTAAATTTAGTTTATGCATATAGAATCAATCATTTCACGCTGGTGATTATAATATTTGTTTTGTCGAAAAAATTTAAACGTTAAAGACTTCAGCAATAACGCTTGTGCTTGAATTTTTTTTTACATTGTCGACTTGTAAAAGGCATATTTATTTTTCTAATTCTAAACTATATAATACATTATTTTTTATACATTATTTTTTATGTATTATGTTTTCCTGTGCTTTTATATATTATGTTTTCCTGTGGTGCACCTCTTCAACTTATACCGGACTTATATTGCAGATCGAAAACTACTCACGATGAAATTGACGCTGTACGATGATTTTGAAAACAAAGAGATCACTTGCATAATATCAATAACATCTTGATATTTTTCAAGCTTATTTACCTTACGAAAAATGTGCGATGATGTTACAGTTCGTGACCATTTCAGGAAACTATGTAATATTGAGATCATGAAATCCATGATTAATTTCTAAGTTTTCAATATTGGAAGGGCCATCATAAGCATATTGTCACCGGTGAAAATAAATGATTTCTTGTCACCGGAGGAAGTGACGTCACAATATCTCGTCAATGTCAACTTGCGCATTGAAATGAAAAACATAATCCGCATATAAAATCTCGGTTTTTGGGTATGAAATCTATATCAAAGCTCCGATGGAGCTGAATCTCGAAGCCCTGAAAGTCTACACATGGCAAAACTTCGTAGTCATCCAGACATCGTAGACAGGTTCGTTGATCCGAGACGCAATATAAAAAAACGAGTAATTTGATAAACATGCATATTGTTTTCAATTTAATAAAACAATACCGTATTCAAATCAAGAAAATGAAGAAATATAACTTAAAAACACAATGTATACGATTTTGAAACTTGCGCACTATATTTTATCGGAAGCACGAAGATTATCTTTTAAAGCTGTTAACAGGCATGAAGCCTCACGTGATTTTTTCTTGTCATATTAATATCTCCCCAGCCATTTCATGGCTTCGAGATAACAATAACAAGCATAGCTGATCGACCGTCAGGAATATCAATAAAAATGTTACTCGTGTCGATCAACGCAGATGATTAAACTCGTTGCAGAAGTTGCAGAACAAGTTCTGCAACTTGTTAAATCCTTATGCGTTGTTCCGCACTCGTGACATTTTTATTAATATTCACGACGGTCAATTAGTTTTACTATAATTATAAAGTTATGTTTTTCAAATAAGAAAAATCTAACAAATGGTGACGAATTTATTTCTTGAAAAGCAAGAGCATTCCTACCATCATAATGATACATACTTAACTAAAAATATGAGATATATTTTTTTATTGAGAAAACTCGATAATTCACCGCTATATATAAAAAATTATAGGTATTTCATGTATTGCAGTATTTTTTGCATTATCTCATTTTATTTTGCATACTCACTTATATATACTGCCGACACCAAATGAAAGCTGTTTTGGAAAACCATAAGGTTTAGAATACACAATTGTAATATCTGATATTTCCCAAACCTTCCTAGAAATTCAAATATAGTATCTACGTCTGTACCGGGGTCCATCTCCATCTGGTATGTGTTTATTTAAAAAAGAATGACTTTGAATAAATGCATATAAAAGAGGACATCAGAAGTTTTGTTTTCAAATAATTATTTTAATATTACTGTTATCAGAGGAATTCATACAAAGTAAATTAGATTAAATGTGCATAGTTGTTGAAAAACAAGAATTTTTATTGTACCTTTCGGGCACTGAAGATTAATATTTATCAATAGGGGAAATCATAAAATTACCTAACAGAGTAGTCAAGAGCCGAAGTCCATGAGACAAAAAGACAATTCAGGTGGAGACCAACGGAAAAATTGTCGACCGCAATGGTCCTGACTTGGTACAGGCATTACAAAAGAAATGGTGGGTTTCACTAGTTTTATGGCTAGCCAAACCTTCCTTCCACTGCGGTTGTCCGGTAGAAACTCAACAGCAATCGCCATTGAAAGATCGTAGACAGTTAAAAGAAATGATTTTCCCAGTATTAAGTAAAGAAAGAATCTTGAATCAGAGTTTTGACAGAAACTTCAAAATTTTCCACAAGGGACTGATATCAATTAAAGAATTTTTTTATTGATCGTATGAGACGGAATTTTTTAAGCCTTGATTAATAAGCATCATAAGGCGGTCACGGAGATAACTATGTCTAATGAGAAAGTCTTATACTATTTGCTAGCTCTCGCGTAACGATTCAGCTGTGAAACATACACTCAACTGATATAGCTATACGGCAAAAAGGAAAAGATTTACAACTACTACAAATTTCCATAACAGGCCACAGTCTGAAATAGTTCTCCGTAACAGAAGCACAAATGAAAAAATCGTTGACAACGATAGGAGCTCTATAATGAATTTAATTATGAATTATATATGCAAAATTTACAACTGTTTACTAAATTTAAATACACTACGCCGTCTATTTATAAGAGCGCTAAATGCAATCCTGAATTTTCGAAAATTCAAAATTGCGACGCCAGGAAATGTGCTACTTGTCCTCGCCTGGTCCAGGAGAATACTGTTAAATCTAATGTCAATAGTAGGACTTCTGAAAAACAGCAACCCTGGTTTATTTGATTACCTGAACTAAACCAGGCTGCAGAAGAAGCTGGTCATCAATTACAGCGACGTACCCAGTAGCGTTTATATCGTATTCGTTTTCCTTAAAAGCTTACATCCTTTATATATCAGCACAATTCAATTTATGATAATTATAGGAAATTTATTAAAGTGCAACCATTAGAAATTGTAGAAAAATCCCCCGACCAATCCAAGAGGGAACTTGTAAGAGCTATAAGAGAATATTAGCTGTCTTGGATTAAATTAGACCTTTAGACAGCTTACACACAACATCATCGGTCCGGGAAACATATCTCAGCACACTTCAATTAATAACCTTTTATTAAAATAATAAAAGCATTTATGTGCCCGAGTTCCACCTTGTAAACTTGCATACCAGATCTTTATACAGTGACCCAATTATGAATACACAATACATGCTTTGTTGATAACAGATTTAATATCGATCGATGACCTGGTTATGTGTAGTTCAGAGATCACGTGATTTCAGCCACTGAAATAATTTGCTGGACAAGGGTCACGTCTTTCATCGCTGTTCATGAGCAAATGTGATATAGAAGATGCCTTTCGAATCATTTGTCTACACCCTACAGATTACTACTTGCTGGGTTTTACATGGAACGGTTTCTTCTACTATGATAAGTGTCTCCCAATGGGAGCCAGTAGCTCTTGTCAAATATTCGAGCGATTCTCATGTGCTCTTCAGTGGATAATGGAAACAAAATATCAAGCTTCTGGGATGTCCCATATCATTGATGACTTCTTATTTGTTGGCCCTGCAAATTCTCCCAAATGCCAGCAAGATTTAAACAATTTTCTCAAATTATGTCATAAGGTGGGTGTCCCTATAAAAGAAGAAAAAACAGTGCTGCCCTCAACAGTTATCACGATATATGATATGGTGTTGAGGTGGATTCGAATCTTCTTGAATGCAGGCTGCCCCAGGAGAATATTGTCAAAATTAGAAATACGTTAGATAAAACATGCAACAAAAAGAAGATCAGACTCCGGGAGCTACAATCATTAATAGGTTTATTAAACTTTGCTTGTCTGGTAGTATGCCCAGGTAGTACTTTTCTACGTAGACTCATTGACCTTACTAAAAATATTTCAAATCCATTTCATTTCATTCGGCTTACAAAGGAGTCGAGAGCAGATATTAAAGCCTGGAAAGTTTTCATAGATACATTTAACGGGAAGTCAGTTTTTATGGATGACAGGTGGGTTTCTTCTGATCATTTGAAACTATTTACTGATGCGTCAGGAAGTCTGGGTTATGCTGCAGTTTTCGGGGAAAATTGGTTTGCTAAGTCATGGCCGTCATACCTTAGTCACCACCAAATTGCAACTAAAGAATTATTCCCAATTACCCTATCTTTAGAAATTTGGGGCCAGTACATGCAAAACTCAAAAGTTTTATTTTTCACAGACAATAAGGCAATCGTTGAGGTTTTAAACAAAAAATCATGTAGGGATCAAATTCTAATGCGTTTAGTGAGG
>MJUU01012656.1:174972-198622 GCA_002080025.1 Modiolus philippinarum | reverse complement strand
CAAACGTGCTTGGCGCTTATTTTTCAAATTTGACATTTCCTGTGAATCATTGCCCTTGTCGACGTTATCAGTCTGTAATTTTATAGGCCATTTATTCCATAACTCTTATAAACCATCTACGATCATGTCTTATGTTTCTGCTCTCAGCTATGTGCACAAATTGCTAAGTTTTGACGACCCAACCACATCATTTATTGTCAGTAAATTGCTTAAAGGCTGTGAAAAATTGCGGAAATCATCTGACACTAGATGTCCCATCACCCTAGAAATCTTAGAAAAATTAATTATTGGTATGGAAAAGTGTATTTTAGAATTTTCAGTTCGAGTTTTACTGAAAGCAATTTTTTTACTAGCATTTAGTGCCTTTTTAAGATTAGGTGAAATATTAGTCCGCAATGCGGAAGATGTTAATAAGGTTTTACAGCAAAATGACGTTCACATTAGTTTCAACAACAATGAGCCTTCTAGCCTTAATCTTGTCTTGCGCCATTTTAAAAATATGAAACACAATCAGCCAGTCTCTATATCTTTGGAGGCAAATACATCAGACAGGAACAAATGTCCAGTATTAGCTGTACATCATTACATAAAAATTTTTAAGCCAAAACAAGGCCCATTTTTCCAATTTCAAAACGGTTCTCCAGTCCAATATAACTTTGTTTCTGATAACCTCACCAAGGTGTTAGAATTTATTGGCTTGAACACAAGAGTTTATAAGGGACACAGTTTTAGGATTGGGGCTGCAACACATGCGGCTAATTTAGGCTTCTCAGAACCATATATNAGAAAGCTAGGCAGATGGAATTCAAACGCAATTCAAAAATATATAAGGATAGCATCTTTTAAACTATAAATTCACTTATGTTGCTTGAGGTCAGGATTTGCCTGCTCAAAGTGTATCAATTAAGAGACACATGTGGTTATTTTTAAAATATGTGTTAATTTCACATCTTATTGTTACTTTAGAATACATGTACCAGAAACACATACAAGCAAATTGGTTGAACTTGTGGGGCCAGGATATGCCTGCCCACTATACACTTAGCTACAAACATTACATACTAACAGTTAGTTTTATGGGGCCAGGATTTGCCTGCACATAACCTTGCCAAAGTGTGAGAATGTTAGTTTACATATATTTTCTTGTGTGTATATATTGTATAACAGGGACTGTACTGCTGGCTCACAGGTATAAGGTTGCCGTGTACAAATTCATGATGTATATAAAAAGTAAAGGTAAAAATTTTTATCAGAGGTCAGCATTTGGCTGCTCTGATTAGTCCGTAAGAGACTAATTTTGTTATTTAGCAATATATCTTTTCATGGACATATATGTTTTTATGTCATTGCTTTGTTGACATTTGATAGATGATGCTTCATTGTAATTGCATTGTTAAATTTTCAAGGGAGGTATCTAGTTACAGTGGCCCCCTTTTTAGGCACACAATGAACATATATGCAGCAACAACATCCGGGTTTGGCATCTGCCCCCTGTCGATTCAAATCTCTGTGGGCTTGTGGCCGTTTTTAAGCGCCACACCTTTTTGTCTTAGGGAGTAATTTTAGTTAGTGGGAGTGCCTGATATTGTACACCACATATATAACATTGTCTGCATTCAGTAATAGAGAGGCACTCCCCATTTTTGTGTATTTGACGTATATATTACGTCATTTTAATAAATGACATTTACTGGAAAGTTTTAGTTTCTTTACTCCCTTATACAAAAACAGAGCGGATTTGTTGCTGCATTATTCTTGACCTTGCATCGGTGTCCATGTCGAAATTCTAGTTTGCTATAATTGGGTGATTTTACGAAGTTGGGCTCACCTCTCTTGTCACACTTGGAGTAAACTGAACATGGAGTGTAAATATTGGAGTAACACGCACTGACCTTACCAAAATCCGATTCTTGTGTAACTGAGTAATTTATACATAGTACGGGCATTAGGGCTTATTTGGAGTATCTGAACATGTGACATTTTATTAGAGTATAAGTACTTGTCAGTACATTGGGTCACAAGGGTTTGAGGCTCAACGAGGAAAACAGAAATAACCTTTTATTAAAATAATAAAAGCATTTATGTGCCCGAGTTCCACCTTGTAAACTTGCATACCAGATCTTTATACAGTGACCCAATTATGAATACACAATACATGCTTTGTTGATAACAGATTTAATATCGATCGATGACCTGGTTATGTGTAGTTCAGAGATCACGTGATTTCAGCCACTGAAATAATTTGCTGGACAAGGGTCACGTCTTTCATCGCTGTTCATAAAAAGTTGCCCACCTCCACCCCAGCATTCCAACCTTCATTATTATTGTTAAGCATGAGTAGAAGAAGATATATATTGTTTTGTAGTGGCCGTTTTTAAGCGCCACACCTTTTTGTCTTAGGGAGTAATTTTAGTTAGTGGGAGTGCCTGATATTGTACACCACATATATAACATTGTCTGCATTGAGTAATAGAGAGGCACTCCCCATTTTTGTGTATTTGATGTATATATTACGTCATTTTAATAAATGACATTTACTGGAAAGTTTTAGTGTCTTTACTCCCTTATACAAAAACAGAGCGGATTTGTTGCTGCATTATTCTTGACCTTGCATCGGTGTTACTCCCTTATACAAAAACAGAGCGGATTTGTTGCTGCATTATTCTTGACCTTGCATCGGTGTCCATGTCGAAATTCTAGTTTGCTATAATTGGGTGATTTTACGAAGTTGGGCTCACCTCTCTTGTCACACTTGGAGTAAACTGAACATGGAGTGTTGGAGTAACACGCACTGACCTTACCAAAATCCGATTCTTGTGTAACTGAGTAATTTATACATAGTACGGGCATTAGGGCTCATTTGGAGTATCTGAACATGTGACATTTTATTAGAGTATAAGTACTTATCAGTACATTGGGTCACAAGGGTTTGAGGCTCATCGAGGAAAACATAAACATTATAGATATGTCTTCTCCAAAATTACACAATCTCAGGTCATATGGTGGAAGAGTGAATTATAATATAAAAGGCAACGTAAAAACCTAAAGTAGCGTGCCCAAGGTCCAAAAAGACGCTTAGTTTTCGAGCTTGAGTTAACGGAATCACACACAGCTAATTTTTGTTTTAAATGAAGGAAAAACTATTAAATTTTATATTTTTAGCTGTCGTAGAAAGTTCCCGTGGTCATGATTTCTTCAAATTCTCAATTTCTAAGGGTACCCTATAACAGAGATTAAGATATGGTATCTTTAAAGTTATAGAAAATAGTAGAATCCTTTAATATGCCAGTAAAAAGCTATTTATATGGAAGTCTAGACCTGAAATATTTATTTGAACCATCAAATTCAAGTTATTTTTGATTGGTTTTTATTATTTATCGGTATTTTTTTCGGGGTAAATTTGAGTCTAAATTATCTCCATTTTCACTGAATGCGAGTGAACTATGTCTTTTTCCCGAAATATTCTTATTTGAACGGAAAAACCAATGCAAAATGAACATATTTTTCAAAAATCATGGGTCAAATGTCGACCGTTACAGAGAAATCAACAAATAAAACGCTATAAAAATCTGAGTTAAACCTCAAGATTTCAGTTGATGTGCTAACCGGCCTCCAGTTGGTAATTTGCCTTATATGGCACAACGCGAGGTAACTCTATTCATTTTTTTTCTGAAAAGTACTTGTCAAACCTAAGTCTTGTAAAATTACGTAAATCTAATGACAATTTTACGTTGCTTGCGTTTTGAATTTCACAGCACATATATTTATTTTCACGTTGTATATGACATTTCCATACAATTTCAGATAATATATCAGGGATATGTTTCAGTTGCATCGGTTTAACCAAGTTTTACATCAGTATACATTTTTTTACGAAAATTGATTTAGCTATACCAATATCAAAAATACGATTTATTCCGAATAAACATTTGTTTCTTGTTAAGAGGTAAGGCTTAAAATTAAATTTAAGGTTTGCTCTAAAGAATCGTCTAATAAAGTTATAAATTTTCATTTCTTTGTATATACATGAAATAACCTATTATATTATGAAAAATGACGGACCTCTCTTGGGCACCCTACTACTAGTAAATGTTTTAAAAAACATTGTGCGACACGGCTTGTTCACCAAACTTTGTTCAATTTCTGTAATACAGCTTAATAAAATTTCTTTGGAATGTGATTCTAAGTCTGTTAATAGTCTGCTCTATGAATGTTCTAAAATAAGTGATGCATTTTGCTTACTGAACATCTAAAATTAAAGAACCTTAGTGAGCAAGCTCACGTACCCCACGCCCCCACATATCGGATAATCCTGCATTTTTTAACTCTGAAATAAAATGAGCCTGTTACAATACCAAAACCTCAAAAACAAAGCTCAACAATGGGTATTTTTCTTGTAAATTTCCCCAAATCCAAGTCACATGCACATTTCTGATAAATGAACAATCATCCTGCAAAAATAAAAACATCATTTCTAGAAAATTATAAGAGGAGTTATCTGGACAAACTATGTACCCTATTAGCAATATTTTGCATAAAAAGGACATAGTTCAACCATATGTATTTTTCAAAGAAATTATCAAAAATCAAAATCCAAGAAGCATGCACATCTTCAATATGAGTACAACCAACCTGCAAAACAAGAACTTCTATCTCAAAAACTGTAGTAGGAGTTATCCGGACAAATGATGTACCCTATAGGCAATGTTTTGAATAAAAATGCCAAAGTTCAAGCATGTGAAATTTTATTAAAAATTATCAAAAATCAAAATCCAAGAAGCATGCACATCTTTGATTTATGCAAAATAAATCTGCAAAATAAAGACTTCCTATATTAAAAACTGTAGGAGGAGTTATCCGGACAAATGATGTACTCTATATGCAATATAATGCGTAAAAATGACAAAGTTAAACAAAGTGTAGTTTTCTGAAAAATTATCAAAAATCAAAATTCAAGTAGCATGCACTTTTTCAATATATGCACAATCAACCTGCAAAACAGAAACTTCCTATCTTAAATACTGTAGGAGGAGTTATCCGGACAAATGATGTACCCCATAGGCAATATTTTGCATAAAAATGACAAAGTTCAACCATGTGTATTTTTCTGAAAAATTATCAAAAATCAAAGTCCAAGTAGCATGCACATTTTCAAATATGCACAATCAGCCTGCAAAACAAAAACTTCCCTTCTCAAAAACTGTAGGAGGAGTTATCCGGACAAATGATACCACTTTAGAGATGACAGACGGACTCACGGACTGACAGACTGACGGACCAGTCAAAAACTATATACCCTCCGCAACTTCGTTGCGTTTGGTATAATATTTTTTGAAAATTTAATATATGAATAAAGGAATCAATATAATTGATGTTGCAAGCATTTATTGGCACCCAGATATTCAAAAACGTATACCCGTCTATGAATGTCATTACTTTTTCTTACAAACAACATACTAGAATAAGCAATGAAGAGATATGGAGTAAATGCAAATGAGACAAAGTCTCTACAAAAACATGACAAAAAACAAGCAATGGAACAATGCTTTTATTGTTGCTCTTCATCTTGAAGTCACCATGAGGCCTCAAACAATGAGCTCATACCTCATAGTAAGTTCAAGACGGCCCCTAGCACCGAGAACTATTACCCGAGGGTGTCTGAGATTTCTAAATCTTGCATTTTCAACGGTGTTTGATTAATTTTCTCAAACGTCTTTCGGCGCCACCCTGTTGTCCTTACCATCCGCCATTACCAAGCGACTCACCATGACGTCAATGACGTCATGGTATGCACAAGGCTGTCTCACATCGTTGGTGTGAGACATTAAGAATCTAACACCAGGGGAAGTGCGAGACAGGAGAATCTCAGACACCCAAGGGTAAGATTTCCAGTCTCGGAAGAAGCTTGCTGAATCCGAGATGATTGAAATCTTACCCGAGGGTGTCTGAGATTCTCTTGTCTCGCATTTCCACTGGTGTTTGATTTTATTTCTCACTGTATTCACCCTAAAATATACTAAAATCCACACAAAAATGTCGTCCCCTTTCGTCTGTTTACACAAGGAGTTATGTCCCTTTTTGTAACGTCATAAAATCAGGAATGTACACCCGAGCGCGCCATATTTTAAAAGCCGATTTTTCTTGTTTTTTCCACTGAAATGTTACTTAAAATGATATAACACGTTTATGATACGTAGATTAAATACACTTATAATCACTAATGAGGACAGATGTAGACTACAGATCCTTATATGCAAAACACGATATTTGCCGGTAAACTGCACGTGATTTTTTTGTCTTACACTAGTGTAAGACAAGGAAATCTCACACCGCTAAAAATAGGAACTGTTGTGTCTCAAAAGTGAGAAAGAAAAATCTCACACCGCTAAAAATAGGAACTGCTTTGTCTCAAAATGAGAAATCTTTTTCTCACCCTACCTATAGTGCTTTTTATGTAACCAAAGCCTGGGTGAGATTTTTCGGTCTCACCCGTAGGTGAGACAAGCTACATGCATTTTTACCCGCGAAATTACGGTCATCATCGTCCTAGATGAATTTTCAGTTAATTGAGTATAAATAGCGCAACAGCGTACATTGATGTGTTTGATGTTGTTTATTTTCGAAAAAATGTTTTGTGTTCATATAGAATGTTATAAGTTAAAAACGTCATTCAAAAATCCCGCGCTCAAATCTTTTGACGTCGTAAAAGGGGACGTAACTCACGTAAGTAAACAAACGTCACGAAAGTCAAATTCCAGATCGACGATTTCAGCGTATATAGGGACTATATAAATAAAATGAAATGGAAATTCAGAGTAAGCCAAGTAAATGACTGTGCAATGCAATATGTTTTGAGTTATTTAGTGTCGACAGAAATCGATCATTAGCATTGATAGTACGTAACATGATGTTCAATGTCGAAATGAGCAACATAGTCTTTGTGTCGGTAGGGTGAGAAAACAAATCAAACACGGTAGGTATGAAAGACAAGGTAAATCTCACACACCCGCGTGCAAGATTAGATAGTCTCTGACTCGGCGAAGCCTCGTCAGGACAACCTTAATCTTGCCCTTGGATGTCCGAGATTTCATTTTCTCGCCTAGGGGATCGAGGTATCTCGTGATTTTGGGGTGTGAGATAATATGAATCTAACACGGGTGGGTGTGCGAGACAAGGAAATCTCACACACCCAAGGGCAAGATTAAGGTTGTCTCTGACGAGGCTTCGCCAAGTCAGAGACTACCTAATCTTGCCCAAGGGTGTGTGAGATTTGCCTTGTCTCGCACACATACCCTTGTTTGATTTGTTTTCTCACCCTGCCAACACGAACGGGCAGTTGCTCATTATTGGACATCATGTTTCGTACTATCAAGCATAACGTTGGATTTCTGTTGACACTAAATAATTCAAAACATATTACATTACACAATTATTTACTTGGCTTACTGTGGCTTTTCATTTGTGTTTACTTATACACTGAAATCGTTATCTGAAATTTGACCTTCCTGAGTTTTGTTTACTTATAGGAGTTGCGTCCCCTTTTATGACGTCATTAGATTCGAGCGGGATTTTTGAATGTTGAGTATTACGTTATTTTCAGATTATCTGGCACATATAACAGGTGTCAAGAGTTTAAGATACAGTTTTATAAGTCGACCTTATTGGAAAATGTGCTTATTTAAAAAGAAAAAAAACAAGAAGACAAGTGCAATTTGAATGTCAAGCGGACACAAAAACCGCGGGAAAAAGGTCGTGTAGGTGTTCTCACCCAGGCGTTTGCTACATAGAAAGCACTACAGGTAGGGTGAGAAATTTCTATCTTACCCCTTTGCGGGGGGGGGGCTGTCTCACTTCAATCGTAAGCACGTGCAAAAATTTCAAGATGTCTGCCGCCGCTTCGAAATTTCTTGCGATTTATCCAGTATTATTTGTTGTCTGATTTAATAAATCTTACTATTTATCTAAAGAATGAAAATTTACCTTTGAACCACCAACTTATTATGAACTACAAGATATGCGATTGGTTATTTAAACAGAGATTTAAAATTGCGCGCCACTTGTTGAGAACGAATTTACTATCCAGCTTCAGTAAACGTATACAAATTGTGACGTCATATTTTTTGCGGGAACGTTTTTGATAAAGTCCACGCTGATCATGGTTTTCTGAGTAATTGTAGACCGTTAAGGCGAGAAAAAGTATCAAACCGTCTTGAAAAGGCGAGATAGGCTGATCTCAAACTCTCGGGCTAAGATATCTTTTGTCCATCCCTCGGAAAGCCTCGGAATGGACATGATATCTTAGCCTTCGGGTTTGAGATCAGCCTATCTCGCCTTTTCCCTTGGGATAGATACTATATGTCTTGCACACCCACTCATGTTAGATTCATATTGTCTCAACCACGGGTTAGATAAGAATTTCACGCGAGGAAATACATTATGACGTAATCGACGTCATAGTAAGTTGCTTAGACATGGCGAACGCCAACTATAGACTGGTTGAACAAAAACTTGTATTTTGTTTATAAATGTGAGCAAAACAATCAAACACCGTTGAAAATGCAAGATTTAGAAATCTAAGACATCCTCGGGTAAGATTTCAATGGTTCTCTGACACGGCAAGCCTCGTCAGAGAAATATTGAAATCTTACCCTTGGGTGTCTGAGATTTCTCGATCTTGCACTTTCGATGGTGTTAGATTGTATCAATCTCAACTTGGACGATTCACACGTGACTTGACGACTTAAATGAACGTAACTATACTATCACATCCAAACTTTTACGAAAAGGTTACAGATTTCATAGATTTATAAATACATTTAAAAGTTTCATAAAAGATACGAACATTTGATATCAAAATATTAAGTCACTCGCAAACAACTTATTTTTATTAAGGCATTCATCATCCTCGTTTTTCTAGTAAAGTTGTTACACAGTGCCAAAAACTGACTAAAAATCCAGAAAAACTGGGACATAACTTACATTCTTTACGTAATAGGGGATGTCGACAGGATATTCTGCATATATTCCTTAATTTGGCTTTGGGATGCAGTGACCTGAGAGTTTTACACACATACTTGCTTCTCGCTGATACTTTCGATATCTACCGGAGTAGATGATGATTCTTTACCAAACCCTTCTGGGAAATTTGAATTTGATTTTTTTCCGTAGTGCGACGGTGATTTACTAGCAGACTAGGCTCTTCGGGCTATCCGGCAATTTAGCGGCGAGCACTCCATGACCCATTTTTCAAAATTATGTTTTGTCCCTTATCCTTTTGTAGATTGTGGTCATGGAGTTAGTAGTCTACCTGTATTTGGTTTTATACATATGTTTATTTTACTATAGGAAATGGGAAAGGGAAAGGGGTGGTTCGGGGACCAACAAACCACCGCTGCTTTTTGCTAGTGTCGGTAACAAATCCGGCGTCTTGAGTCCCTAACGTTGTTAACATTTGTCTTTTACCTGTTTTGTGCTGCTCCTTGGTTCATTGTGGCTTGTAACTGTATTTTTCAGCAATTGTAAGTGTTTCCTGTTATCCTTTGCATTCAAATGAAGTGAAAGGGTCGTTGAAAAATTATGACTGTTTTTTTTTTAATTAGAATAGAAGGTTTTTATTGGATGTAACTTATCTAAATCTCCAACAGATTTTTCTACATTCAATAGGAAATTAAAACCAGGGTTTTGGTTTTTTTTCATCATATTTTAACTAAATCCTTGGACTGATTAGTTTGTGGAAGAGCAATTACTCGTGGCCAAAAATAAATGGTGTTTGTAGAGAATTTTATGAAGCGTACGCACCCATTTAATAGTAGGTAAATTACTATCTTTGAGTGGAATTTGGAGCTATACTGTTTCTTTGCAATATTTTTTTTTCGTTTCGCTTAGTGTGTAGTAAAGTATTTTACATGGCCAATGTGTTTTATTGTATATTGATAAAGATTTCTTTCAAATCAAGGCAACTTTGTTTGTAGCTTTATCAACAGGTACAAACGCTTATTGTTCACCTAAATCTTTAAGTATTGAATTAATTCTTTTAACAGAAAGCTTAGGAGGTGACTTAACATAATTATTTTTATAAAAATTATTCTTTAGGTGATCTTGGTCATGTTATTATCTTTAAAGATATTGGAGATAAGAGGAAACGCCTACAATGACCGAAAAATACAATTAGAATCCACAATTCACAACGAACTGCACAAAAAGACACAAATGAAAGGAGGAAGACAAACGTAAACGACGATAGGTACTCGGGATAGCCGGACTTGGTATCAAAACTAGCAAAGGCAGTGGTATCGTTAAACTTAAGGGTACCCAAATCTCCCCTCTTCTATTGCATTTCCCTATAATATAATAAACATTCTAATAAAGCCCAATACAGGTTAACTATTTACAGCTATCTTAGAAAAGAAGGAGACAAAACGTAATTTGGAAAAAGGGATCAAGAGGTACTCGTCGCTAATCTACTGTCTGGCTGGCTCATGGAGACTAGTCTGTTGTAAAACAATGTCACAATCAAAAATCAAAATCAAAACTTTCCGAAAGATTTTGCAAAGAATCATCATGTATTTCTGAAGACGCGAGAGATCTCATTAAGAGGCCAGTATATGTGTAAAATCTTAAGGTCGTTTGATCCAAAAGCACGGGGTATAAAGTCTAGTTTCCTTTTTGGATGGATGCAATAAAATAATGCGATTTCCGGTTTGATCCGAGGAAAATAACAACAACATCACACGCCAAGGTAAATAGAAATCTAAATGTCTCTCATACAAAGTATATTTCACTTTAATGAATATGCCCATTCTTTAGCTATCGTCAAAGGCTTTCTGGGGCCACATTGATTTTTGCATAAAACGATCTTGTTTTTGTTGCAAATCACGTCAACTGCGGCTACCGTTGTTTTGTTTATATGTCATATTCGTTAACATTGACTAGAATCCTGTATCTAAAGTCATTTGATTTACGTTAAACATTAAAGCCGGTTTTCAACTTTTATAACCTTTAGTTATACAACCCATCATATAAACATTAAAAAACTTACATTAAAACGTTTGTGGTTGGATTCAACTGGAACAAAACAATATTGGTAGGATGCGAGAATCTTAAAACCAAATGAGAACCCTCAAACGTTTCCACCCGATTTGTCTTTTTCTCTCAAGGACTTCGGTTCTTTACACCTCTGTTCGGTAACTTTGTTATTAATAAATTGCATTATTACCTAGTAAATTACTGTTTCCCTTATAAAAAGAAATGCATTAGTTTTCTGGGGTTTTTTTTTTAAATAAATGCCCCGATTTCTTATGAGAGAATTGATTCCTGCGAATATTGGACAGAAAGTCGGTAAACTATTGCCCGGGGAAATTTTACAAAAAAAACTGTTTCCCGCAATATTAAGAAAAAACAAGGCTGGGTCGTTTTTAACAATTAACAATTGTGTTGTGTTAATCTTGACATATTTTGGACCAGTTTAAAGTTTTATTTCTTGTTGATGTTTTTAATTAATTAAAGCTCGGAAATTAAAAACAAATAAGGTAAAACTTTGTAAAGTTTTGACACGATTTATGAATTAATCTTTGATTTATCATGAAAACAACTTCTCTTTGCTTGCATTGGATATGATTTGGCTAATATAGTTTAATTAGGTAATCAAACAGTTATATAATGCATATGAGGGTAATAGACAAGAAAATGTTGCCCTCGGTGTCAGAAACCTCCAAACGTTCTATTGCCTCGGGCAAAAGAGCACATTGGGATTTCTGACACCTTGGGCAACATATTCTAGTCTATTACCCTCAAATGCATTAAATAACTGTATATTGTGAGGACACTGCTGAAAGCTTTATGGTGAATTCAAGATGAAGAACAATGCAAACGTTGCTCCATTACTTGGTTTTGACTTTGACCCATGCGCATTTACTCAATATCCTTTAATTGTTTATACGTCTATTGAATTATGCATAATTATATTCTATGCACGTACAAGGTAGTTATACTCTGCTTCAAAAAAGGACTTCGAAAAAGGCAGGTTTTCCCTTTTATCGCTGATTTTTATACCCCGATCCGAAGGAGGATGTATACTGCTTAACCAGTGTCCGTCATTCCGCATCCGTCACAACTTTTGGCAAGCTTTTCTCGGCAAGGGTAAATGATACAAAGTTGACATTTGGCATAATCTGTTCATAGTCATATTGCGGGATACATTTTTCATATTTCCATCATTCCGTACGTCAATACTTGAAGTCACATATTCATGCCATAATGTGGGATGGGTTTTCATACTTGTTTGGATACTACTTCTGGTTTATAAAGTAGGTCAATTTTTGCATATGGATAACCTCTTAACTACATTGTCTAATCGACAGCTTATCACTTTGACATACATCTTAAGCTTCAGAGACATTAGGCAATGTGTATGTTAGGTCCATTCTAAGAAACTATATAATAAGTGTTACAAAATTGAAGTTGGTCAGTGTGTAAACCTTTGATAGTTATTCTGAGTATTTTTTAGATTGTCTCTTTGATCTACATTTCGTGTTTTAGTGACTCTTGTTAAAACTAATTTTTCGTCTATTTTTATTGCTATTCAATGGACTCGTGATTCAATCTCGTGTTCAGTGACCTGTTATGGCCAAGTTATCAATTGGGATTAATTTGTCAGCAGGATTCGTGATAGTTCTATTGTCTTATACTTTAGACACATTATCTAGTTTAATCATGAATGGTATCTCAGGTTATAGAAACAATTTATCGAACTTCTTCTAACGCAATCATATTTGTGACACCTACTTGGATTCCTAGGAATGACGTCCAAATTTTCTTTGAGTAAGTTCACGATTTACTGTCGTAACTTAAAGCGCTCTACTGATGGACTGTTAGTTTCCGAGGGCATTCATCAACCCAGTAGCCAGTGCTTATGTGATTTTAAAACCGATTTTATTTGGAAACCTGCAAAATCTAGATTTAAGCCCCTTTTTTATTAAACGAATGTGTATCTCCCTCTTGCAAAGCCCTTTTTAGATGATTTTGGCGTTCCTATTTAGATTTCATTGGTAATTTGTTCTCTAACAGATTTTACACATCTCCAAATATTTTGATTTGATCTGCACTGAAGAGATGCGCATATGCAGACAGTAAATTTCCAGTAACTTCGGTATTTTATTGTCAGTACACAGTAACTTCGGTATTTAGTTATTTGTTACCACTGGGTCGATGCCACTGCTGGTGGACTGTTAGTCCCCGAGGGTATTCACCAGCCCAGTAGTCAGTACTTCGGTGCTGACCCGAAAGCCGATTCTATTTGGAACCTTACAATATCTAAATTTTTGTAAATTTTGTTGAAAACTAAGGAGTATCTCCCTCATGCAATGCTCTGTCCTTAGCTGATTTTGGCTACACATTTAGATCATATTGGTTATATGTCCTCTATCAGTTTTACACATCCTTGAGTTTATGGCCTTCCAAACGTTTAGATTTTATCTGCACTGAGGGAACATGGGTTGTCGAAATGCGCATATGCAGAAATTAAATTCACAGTAACTTCGGTATTTAGTTATTTGTATAACAAAAATATCTAGAGTGATTGCATTAAAATTCAGAAAACCGGATTGTTTATAATGATTTGGGGTTGGGTGGTAAATTGAAGGTCTTGACGTTGCAAATATCCGTTTTACATCTTTAAGGAACAAATGATATACATCACTGTTGCTGTGTTTTTGACTGGTCAATATTCTCAGCGCGCGCGGTGGGTTATTGAAACGAGCGCACGGGTTATCGGTCAGTTTTCTAATGCTTACATACCAATACAACTGTAAAATAATGGTTTCAATTATTTTATAAAACTAAAAATAGTGCATTCAATTCTTGAATAATAAATACGCATTTTTATCAATAAAGTTAATGTTATTCAAAATACTAGAAAAATAAACTATCTTTATGTCACTGAAAATACTAAGCACTAAGAATATCCGAGGTTCTTATCCAAAGCTCTTCAAACCTTCGGAGAAATGGCAAATTTAAGCATTTAGTGATACAAGCTGTCGCTTAAAAAAACTAATAAGTCAAAATCTATTTATCTCATATGCTGAAAAAAATGTCTGAAGTGATAAGATTTAGTATTCGTTTTATCGTTATGGCCTTAAACCCAAATGTGTTGAATCCAACCATTTTTACCTATATTATTGTCATCCAACCAGTATTGATTTAGTCTTCATTTTTTCTATATTAGACCATGTTTACATTATAACTCACGATATATAAGTCACATTTTTCAAATACACATCAAAGAAATCATTGGAACTTGCTTTTTAGCTTTTGAAGCCTTCGTCTCAGTATATGTGGTTTTAACTTCCATGCATGCACATGGTTTGACTTGATTTGTGGAAGAATTCATGAGCTTTTTAAATGTAATGTTTAGGCTATCGTTCTCGTATGGCACATGACCGAAGAATGGACATATATTTAAAAACTCTTAAGCATTAAAAAAGTTTAAAAGTCTACTTTTTTAAGTCCAGCCATCTCAACGCCGACCAGTTTCGACTTATTTTTTCGCATCCAACCAAAACTTATACTAGACTTTATACCCCGTGAAAAGTTGATTTAACGATGGGTTCATGAAGAATATCTTCAGTTGAGTACATAAAAAGAGAACTTTACTAGTTTTGTTCATCATTAGGCAAATAATGATTAAGTTTATATTGTTTGATATTGTTCAGTAAACAAACAATGATAAACACACAAGAATGTGGATGAAATTTCACAATACATGAGACAAAATAGCACGTTTGTTTGTTGTTGATTTCTTTTAATTTTTTTTATTTGTTTGTTTGTTTGTTTGTTTGTTTGTTTTTTGTTTCATTGTTTGTTTGTTTTTGTTTTTATATACTGGAACTAATAATGACTTGCTATCTCGAACGAAGATTACCTTACCTTACACGATCTTTTTTGTGTTGATTGCTTCTCCGAATCACTATTACCGTTCATTGAAATCCAGACTTCTAGAATTTTTCTTCTTTCATATTTTTATTACCTGTGCAATTTTCACGGCAATATTAAAGTGAAAGGACAGTATGCAATGATCGTCGAGAGAAATGCCTGAACAAATTCAGCAAAAGTCTTCCTCCTGGGGTATGGCCAACATGATTTATCATCTGCCACTCAAAAAAAGTACAATAATCAATGAAGAGATATGGAGTCAATGCATATGAGACAAAGTCTCTACAAATACATGGCAAAAACAATCAATGAAACAACGCTTTTATTGTTGTTCTTCATCTTGAAGTCACCATGAGGCCTTCAACAATGAGCTTTGCTCATACCTCACAGGAAGTTCAATACGACCGATAGCACCGGTTTGAGCGGAATTCATTGCTACATTCGAGCAACGCTACACCATGTCATGGACGCGGGATCGTCCACAAACATAAAATTAACTTACAAAGTGTTCTTACAATCGCTGTCATCAGTTTTCATGAAAGTTATTTTTTCTTACTTTTATTCAATTCATAAAACAGATTGTTTTCGCAATGCTTCGTTCATTTATATATGTGCGACGTGTCAGTGAAGATTTAATGGCACGATCTCAAGACAGAACATGTCGGGTATCCACCATTCATATGAGTTTTTTTTTTTTTTTTTTTTTTTTTTTTTTTTTTTTTTTTTTTTTGCCACACCGCAAAGATTTTGATCTGGCATATTTAAACTGGCCCTCTTCGTATGATATTTCAATGTGGCTTTCTTTTTATATTTAAATGTGACTTCTCTGTATGATATTTTATTGGTTTTCTATTTATGATATTCTAATGTGGTCTTTTGTAAACATTAAAGCCGGGTCCCAGAATCAGAGCTTGAATAGTGACTTCTCTGGAATAAACGAGAGATTTTGATATGAATATATGCGATCATCCTTGGATCTCTTTTGACTCCATGGAGGTGTCAAGGGTTTTTATTACAGTCTTTAAATAGGGATCCTTAAATACCGATTTTCTTTCGATATCAAAAGTGCCCTTATTTAGGGGAACCCTATAATCAGTGAATTCGTGAAACATACAGAAATGTAGTCTGGGACCAGTTTTTCTCTCTTTCTAGGTATAGCTTCCGTTTTTCAAGTCCCGTATTAATAAGGATTTTCAAGTGCTTTACGATTGCTCACGAGAATGAATGACACTAACAGTTCACGATTCTGACGAATGATACAAAGCATCTAGGGGTCACCATACGGTCTTCAACACAGTGAGGAACTTCACACCATAAAGAAAGCCTTAAATGGTCCAAAAAAAGGTAAAAATGTGAATAAATCAATGGAAACAAACCACACCCAATAACCCGAATATCAAAAAACTAAAATTTTATAAGAAGACAAGGACAAGCCAATGACCAACATATTCCTGAATTGGGACAGGCGCACAAATTGTGGTGGGGTTAAACTCGTTTTCTCGGATCCAAACCAGCCCCCTATGTGTGGTGAATGGCTAAAAAATAAATACACAAAAAGACTCACAATAAAAACTAGAAAAAGTCCAACTTATCAAGACGAGTACCCTAACAATAAAGTACATAAAACATGAAGACAATGCACACGGGTACTGTCCTGATAAATGCTCGCAGTTACTGACAGTTACCCAAGGACAAAATTTTCGTTGACTCTGATATCAAGCCTTCTTACATATGAAACTTCAATTGAAATACTTCTAATTAGATTTCGTATAACAACATCATTAATTATAAAAGAAAATCATGATATTGTGCAATACAAAATACTGCCAATATGAAAAATTTAGTTATGGTGTAAAGCATTGAGGAGCTGATCAGTATATTTCCCAACAAAAACCGGAAGTAAAGATTTAACAACAATGCTGTATTTATAACCTTTATGAATAAGTTCGTTCAACGGATTAATAAGTCTGGAAGGACAATTTTTGAATTTATTCACTGTGTAAATGATATTTCCATAGAAGTTTGGGTGTGAATGTGAAATGCACTGTTGTATAAGAACCCTGCACGTAGGACCAAATTTTCTTAATAAGTCAATGTATCTATAATAAAATTTAGAAAATGTTTTTATCAATTCATGATATCTAAACCTTGATGTTTTAAGGTTATATTCGGTTAAGGAAGGAGTGTTATAAGAACTGTATTGATTTTGACGGGGGTATTTTAGTCAGATAAATTACAGGTAATGCAGCCTCCTTCATTTGTAAGTCACCTGGCTTTGCCAGGGTGAGCTTTTGCCATCACTTGGCGTCCGTTGTCCGTCCGTCCGTCTGTCGTTAGCTCAATTTCAAAAAATTTCTTCCCTGAACCAAATGAAACCAAACATCACTAGGGTATCTTGTTTCAAATTTGCTATTTTCTATGTTCCAGGTAAGACAATATGCAACATGGCGGCTGTTATTTAAAATAGAACATAGAGGTAATTTGCAGTTTTGGCAAATGATTCGAAAAGCGTTACATATATAAAAAATCGGACATCGAGTAAAAATGATCAGCAGGACAAGATCTACCCACACTGCAATTTTTAAGAAAATCTGGTAATCAATTTTAGAGTTATTGCCCTTTTTCCGTGAATTTTTCAAAATATTGAAGTTTTTGAAATTATTAAAGATAGGGGTACAGTTTAAATTGCAAGAAGTTAAGAATATGAAAATATATCTACATGACACTCTTAAAGAAAATCTAAAAACCAATGTAGAAGTTCTTCTTTATTAGTTATTTTTCGGAATTCTATACATTTTGTCATATATTTCAAAAACTATTTTTGAGTTAAAGTGTTAATTTCAAAAATGTTCCAAATGTCAAATACTACATTTTATTGAATATTGTCTAGTTGGTCGACCTCTTCCGAGATGGCTTAGAACGGCGAACATATATTATCACTTAATCATATGGGAAACATTTCTAAGATCTCATTCTAACAACCTATAAGGCCACTTGGAAGCAGCCTTGATCACATAGTCTTAAGTTGATCTATTTGAAAAGTGTGTCTGGCAAGTCGGCATCCTATTCAAGATGGTCGCCACCGGGGCAACTTTTTTTTGTATGTTTTCATTTTAGTGTGTGTGTGTGTGTTTATTTTTTATTTCAAGTGTATGTTGTGTTTGTTTTGTTTATTTTGTTTGTTTTGTTTTTTTTTTTTGTTTTTTTTTTTTTCTTTTTTTTTCTTGTTATTGTTTTGTTTGGTTATTTTGTTTGTTTTTTTTAGCTATGTTGTTATTTTTTCCTTTATTTGATTGTTTGTCTGTTTTTTTTTATTATTTCTTTTTGTATTATTTGTTTTTTTTGGGGGGGTTTTATTTATTTATTTATTTATTTTTTTTATAAAAGGGTGCACACGCAAAGAATGTTTAACTTACAGTCAACAATAATGAAGTAAGAATTACGGGAGCATCAAATTTAAAGTGAATTTACGTGATGTTTGTTCAGATGTATTCATAATGTATCTAGACCAAACAATATAAATTTAAAAGCAGGTTAATAATTTTAAAAAAAGGAGAGTTCGATTTAGATCACAATCGAATGAAAACAAAGGCCTTTCACGACTGAGTATACATATTCCTTGTTTTAATTTCTTTTTCGACATGTAAATTTCCTAAAATAGTGTTATAGCAAGCACTATATACCAATGCTCTAGAATAATAAACTGTATTTTGGCAATTTACGCAAATTGGCTTAAACGCCTTCAATATAGCTCCCTTCCTGGAGGAAAAATAACAGTATATTTATAAATTCAACTGAAATTAATACACGGGAAAGCCCGCGAATTTTCCTTACAATTAAAAAGAACTTGGCGATGCATTAAATATTTTCTTTACGAACGGATATGGAGTCAATGAACATGAGACCATAACACATATGCTCACTCCAACTGCAATAATTTAAATGAGCTGCATGGCCATTTCGGAAATTAATTCCTCATCAACAGCACTAGAATCCAAACATAGGAAATCCACAATTTCAAAAAATGTTTAAAATGCATAAAACAAAACGAAATCCGAATAATCAGTAAAATTAAACAGAGCTAAGGAAAAACTACGATGGAGGGAGTTAAACAGTACCGAACTACTGAACAACTGGGTTGGTGAATACCCAAGGGGACTAGTAGTGCACCAGCAGTTGCATCGACCCAGTGGTAATTAATACAAAAAATATTTGAAGGTTTATAATATTTTTTTTATATTTTCAATTACCTGTCAGAGAGCCTTGCGTATTTTCTGTGTCTGCATTAATAAGTAACTTCTTGTTTACTGACATACTGTATAAATTATCAATGTTTAAATGTTGAATAGGATTAGCTATATGTGTCCTTGTTTACATGGTACACTTTCTATTTCGTTCTTACACGTATCAGTATTAACTAAAACACTAAAACGATTCTCAAAGCTTCTTGCTTGTCACTGAAAAGCAACAGAATCATTTTCTTGTACATTTTAAAAGATTATATTCAGCAACTAACAAAAAATAACAGAGTATCGAAGTTACTGTAAATTTATGTAAAAAATGTAAAAAATGAATAAGAAATACGGGAGACAATATCCTGCAGGTTTCATACCATTCAATCAGTAGAACAACAATTTTATTGCTGTATTTATCTTGAAGTCGACATTTAAGACAACTTGGGACATCGGTTAAAGCACGATTCCCTGTTATATGTACACCCCATCCGTTTATTTATGCAATTAGGAAAATATTGTTTTGCAAAGACAGCCATGCAATGTCCAACGAAAGTACTACAAAACAACAGCAGAATACTTATCAACCTATTCGAAAAAAAAACGTAGTCAGAAAAACAAATATTGTCAAAAGCTGTCTGATCCAATAAACAGTCATCCGTGACCAAATGACAAAATACTGAAGATACTGTTAATTTAGTTTTTGCATATGCGCATTTTGAGTATATTTCCTTCATAAACTACGACGAATAAAATTAAAAACATTGTGGTTTTTTCATCCCGTTCACTCAAATTGCGATACCATTTGAGCATGTGCGAAATATATGGTTATCGAGTATTACACTGGTTGTCGATTTACAAGAGCCATGTTAGAATTTGGTTTCTACCTTACATCGAGTTCTTCACATTGTGTCAATCATGGACAAGTATGTTTGACATGTTTATTACATTTATTGTGAACTTTCTCCTTTGTATTGATGTGATTAGTGATGACATTTATTTGTCGACCCTTCGATTCGTTATATGTGCTCAATCAGCTCTTCATTTTTATATTTGATCTTCCAACTACATGTATTTGGTTTTTTTTGTCTGCATTGAAGAGATAAAATTTGTCGAAATTGCCATTTCAAGAACGCAATTATTAGCTGGAATTGTGACTATTTGTTTTTTATAACCACTACTCATGCAATGCCGTTTGTTGTTAGACTGTATATGTCTAGCCCAGTTGTATAGACGTCGCGCTTTATGTCGTCCGTTATTCGTTTTATACCGATGCAAAAGAAAAATGAAAAAAGATAAACATATTTTATCGGGGAATGGTAGGACATCGATGGTGTGATTCTTTGATTGCTTGTACAGAACAATACTTTATCTCATTAGCATTTTTTTTTTTTTTTTTTTTTTTTTTTTTTTTTTTTTTTTTTTTTTTTTTTTTTTTTTGCTAAAGCAATTTTTGTTTCCCGAAATTATTACTTTGTTCTCTAAATAACAAATTTTGTTTCTCGTAAAAACTATTTCATTCTGTTTAAAAAAAACATTGATTTCTCTTGATAAGACTTTCTCGTTGCAACGACTTTTGTTTCGTGTTTAGGCCGTTTGTACCTCTTATGAACATATTCATAGTAACTCCTATTGACAAATAAAGACCCTTTTCTCGATATCGATTTTTATTTCCCGATATTTCAACTTTGTATCCATAAAATGGATTATGCAACTTGAATTTCGGCATGCTAAACTTCTATGTTTCATTAACTACAAATATATTTCTTCTAATGACTGAGAAAGTCAATTATACTTTGTTAACCAATCAATTAAAAGATACAGAGTAAAGTTGCTTTTGCTATTACATACAATGTATGCCTCTATTTAGCTAGGCTATTGAATAGCCAAGCTATATATATAGTTCTTGGGGGAAAGTGAGGAGTACGCTTGCGTAGTGAGGAGAACGCATGCCCAGAAGACTATTGACCAATAGGGATTTCATATTATCGAAAATCAAAATGGCGTCCAGTTTCGTCCTGATAAAACGGGGCGGGGTTTAATTTTTCTGTTTTCTTGTGGAAGTTGAAACGTATTATAAACATTTACCATAGGTGGTACTGGGAACAGGTTTGTAGAGGATGATGGGATTGGTATTGCAATATCGCTTAGCTAGATTTATAAATATAGATATTATAAGAAGAATAAGAACAGTAATGTTTAAATTTAAAACCAGAAGTTAAAAATCGCTAAGCCAGATTTATAAATATAGGTATGATAAAAAAAAATAAGAACGCTAATGTATAAATTTAAAACCAGAAGTTAAGAATAAAGATAAGGTATTGTGCAATAATCAATAATATACAAATACTATAAAAAAAACACCGCTTTAAAAGGTCGCAAAATGAGAAGTTTGATCGAATCAGTGACTGAATCGATTTATATCATCTACTTATGTTTATACAGTCACTTTATGTTTATACAGTCCCCTCGTGTTTTACATTTGCATCAATAGACTTTATTTCATTAGCATGATGATATTATTGATGATTTTTCACTCAGTTAGAAGAAGGCATATGGTATTCATTTATTGGAGAAATATTACTTTTATTTCTTTTAATTTAGTGACTATATAGGGTATTCATCACCTCTTTTGTCACATGCGCAAACCAATAGAAGAATTTACAAAAAAAGTACCGAGAAAGGCTTACTTCAAGTATTTATTTGAGTATACAAATACATCATGAGCCACCACACCCTTTTCAATTAAACACGCAATTTTCTATCCAAGGCTATTCCATAGCCTAGCGTATCGTTTTTATTTCATAAAAACCATTCTCCGATTTATGTCATCTACTTATGTTTATAAAGTCCCCTCGTGTTTTCTAGTTTACTAGTTTTAATATCTGCCTAAATAATGTGTCAATTTACAAAAAAAGAAAAAAATTAGGGTGATATAGATCAAACGAATTTTATAAAGAATGTACGAAGCGCCCAATACAAAATAAATAAGAATAAAAGAATGTAGAAAATGTAACTCTCGATTAAAAAAAATCGTCCCGTCAAAAACAAGTGCGACGTTAATTAACTTTATTTCTTGACGTTTTGATGTAAAAAAAAAATCACGCTTTTTGACGTTACGTTATTGACATCAATTTCATGCGCAACGTCATAGTACTTTGGTTGACTAAAAACTAATTATAATGCCGAAGTTACTGTGAATTTAGTTTCTACATATGGCCATTCCAATTACTTCTGTCTTTTCAGTACAGATCAAATCAAAATATTTGGGAAGCTGAAAACCCATATGTATAAGCTGGTAGAGAACAAATTAAAAAAAGTCAAAATGAGCAACGGACAGAGCTATGCAAGTGTGAGATACTCCTTAGTTTTAAAGAAATTTTCTTAAATTTGGATACTGCAAGTTTCCAAATAAAATTTTAATTTGTTTTGGGGGTTCTTCCAAATCATTTATCGTTATTTGCATTGAAGTGTGAAATGTTTCAAGATACACATCTAAAACTAAAATTTGTTGTTTTTACCTGATTTTGACTAAATCCCATTGACAGTGTTAATCCATGGTTAACTCTAATTTAATAAGCTGATTTTAGTCAAAATGATACTAAATAAATGCTTGTATCACGCCAGACCTTATTCTGAATGATCCTTGGATTGACATTTCAAGGATGATATTGTATTTAAAGTTCATATAAAGGCACACTGTGGTTGTTTTATCTTTCCATACGATGCCTCTGTGAACTTTGTTTATGTAACCCATCCGATTTGTAACTTGTTTTAGTGCTACTTAATGGTCGCTTCCACTAGCAAAATAAACTTCACATAACATTCATATTTTTTAACGTGTGTTATAAAACACCGAATATCCCTTCGCTTTTCTTATTACAAATGATCAAAATGATGTACTTCTACATCAACCTCGTTCCTTGACCTTCACCTTGAAATTGACAACAGAGGGAGACTTCAAACTATGCTGTACGACAAACGCGATGACTTCACCTTTCCAATAGTAAACTTCCCTTTTCTTTGTAGCAACATCCCAAAAGCGCCGGCATATGGAGTTTACATCTCCCAGCTCATTCGCTATTCAAGAGCCTGTGTTCGATACAGTGACTTCCTTGATAGAGCCCGGTTGCTCACAAATAGGCTACTTCAACAAGGGTACGTTACCCAAAACTTGAAGTCATCCCTCCAGAAGTTTTACGGTCGACATCATCATCTTGTGGACCGCTATGGGATATCTGTTTCCCACATGACAACAGATCTTTCCCTTTAAAGCTTGATTGTTGTTTCCTCTACCGAATTTGACTTTACTACCGGATTTGACATGTTCAACACGGCGGATGTCTTATAAGAAGCAGGAGATGCTGACTCTACCGGTGCACCTGATCTCACCCATGGTTTTATATTGGGTCCGTGTTGTTCATCTTTGTGTGTGAGTATCTTCATTTTTCTTTTCTGTGCTGTACCCATGTTGTGTCTTTGTTTTTTTT
>MJUU01012656.1:149208-174313 GCA_002080025.1 Modiolus philippinarum | reverse complement strand
AAATTCCCCCATATATTCAGGAAAATACTTCTTGTTAAATTCAATTGCTTTGAGGGGATAGTTTATTTCCTAATTCTTTTTTTTTACCCCAACCCACAATAAATCCATAAATGTGCTGTTTGGAAATGTCAAACATGCAATTATAGCATGATGGACATTAAACCATCAATACTTTTTAATTATGAATTTGTAAACCATTCATACAATCTTGCTGTTATCAAATAATCTTCTTTACACAATTTAATAAAATGTGTATATTTACTACTATTTTTTTTCAAGTGAAAGGGAAAATTTGAAATTCTATTTTGTAAAAACTTGAGGAAATGAGAGTTGTTCAAACAGATATAGATTGAAATGTCATTAAATATATAAATTTGGACAATCGTATGTTCATCTTTTCAAAATTTTATATTCAAGTATAATGAAAACTGAATAATAATTTATGACAATTTAAGGAGAAGACAACTCAATCTTTTCCTAAGGAAAATCTGATTTTCAAATTTCAACCACCCAAGGAGTCAAGTTCACCTTACTTAACTGGTTCTTGAATTAATAACAGTCAACCATGATAGAGGGAAAAAGACAAATGTTACTTTAAAGAACTTTTGTTATAATATTAAAGTAAACATTGTTTTGAATATGTCAATTTGGCAGCTATTATTGAATAAATGTGTGATTCTTACAGTGAGTATTTCTGTTCAGGTTGACTGAACACCACTTTCCATCCATTGATTTAAATGGCTGACCTATAGACCTTTTTATTCACAAATTCATGGGTGTCGCCATTGCCGACTTCCGAATGAACTGTTACCGGAAGGGTGTAACGTTCATAACACCTCGGCGTTTGCCGATCTATCGGTATAAGGTTTAATGATACAGGTGTGATACTTCAAACTTTAATTTCTCCAATAACACCTGTTGTGAAAGTGATCAAAACCTATCTGTGTGATAAAACAGTTTTTATGACATCAAAGAAACCGCATAATATATGTTATTATATTACAAATAACTCTTAATTAAGCAGAGAAGTTCGATATTTTACAAGTTGATTAAGAAAACTGAACTTTGTTTTGAAGGAAAAGAAATCAAATTTAAAAGAAATATAGATAACAAATTAATCATTTATATTTCGGAAAAAAAAAATATTTGAAGTATTCTTGATAGATTTTCCGAAAGTTTGGAAAAATAACTTGGATATTGATATTTTTATAAAGGATTTTAATGTACATATACAAGCTCTTAAAATTTTTGCTCACATTCATGACATTGTAGAAATGGACTTTTATTCAGCTAACCAGAATCAGAGAATAATACAAAAAAATGATAATACATTTATGTTAAATGCTTTTGAAATATCTGCTTCCTGAAACATTTTGAATTTGTTTATAAAGTTAAAAAAAAAGAAGTATTAAATTCAAATAGGCTCTGGTAATATTTTTCGTAGTGAAAAAACAGCTAATCTTCAAGACAATGACATTAAATTTGTAATTAAACTGCATTTCTCTTATTTGAAAAATGCAAAGGAATGTCATTCTGAAAGAATAAATATAAAAAAATAGTCACATGAAACAAAATAATTTCACACTTAAAAACACGCAAATTGATGAAAAAAAAATAAAGATTAAAATGCACAGTTTGAGATTTGAGTTCACGGATAGCGTGCAACTTGTCGAAATTCAAAAAATTCAAATAACATATTGCAACTATTTATTCCTTTATTTTATGACCCGTGTTTCTTTAATTCTTTTGAGATGTGGTTCAAACTATATTTCGGGGATAAATTGGTTTATGCAATGAAAATATTAACTTTTTACCAAAATTTGATATTGGCCTGAGTAACCTTCCTCACACCAAAAGATATAGATGTAATTTTTGTGCTAGAAAGGAGCAGTCCAACTGGAAATTGGTTTTGTGTGATAGTACTTTGTTCTATTTTTGAGAAAAATATATGTGTAGAAATAAATTATTTGTGAAATTTAATTTCAAAACACGCGGTAAATAAAAAATTTATTTTAAAATTAACTATCTTCATTTCTTTGTGGAAGCAATCAATGGGTCATCAGATTGGTTTAAACAATTACACTGATCTGTATATTAAGGACACGTGTCATACCTCCAGGTGTAATAATCTACCTAGACACAACCGTTTATTGTCACCTGGATGGAAGCATGAATTACTGAATAATGTAATATTCTACAATACACAAAAAATATGGTAAAAAATTTTACCAATTGCATTTTGTAATATATTAATTTATAGAAATTTAATTTGAACACGTATATTGTTTCAGAACGGATACCTGTTTGAAATAAAAATGTTAAAATTCTATTTTTTATCAATTTAATTAGGATAAATGACCATACGTTGCAACGGTAAAAAATCTAATCTACACCCTCTTAATGGCGGACGACTATGCGGCACCTGGTGGTCAAATTCGATAACTCTGTAATCACCAATTTCTGAAAGCGTCTATAAATAAAGACAGTGACCTATTGAGGAACATTTAAACCTCTTTTGTAACATTCCTGATCTCTTCCTTTTTTCATATGAGGCGAAGTTTTTACAAGGGCTTACACAGAAAAAACAAAAACATTTAGCCCAGTCCTTCAATTTCAGCTTCCGCTATATAGACGATGTACTTTCTCTTAATAATCCAAAATTCAAGGAATATTTACACCAGATCTATCCCAATGAGCTTGAAATTAAAGAGACTACCGATACACCTACTTCAGCTTCGTATTTAGATCTTTTAATTTACATTGACGAAAAAGGACGTTTGAAATCTAAGCTGTATGACAAACGTGATGATTTTAACTTCCCAGTTGTGACTTTTCCCTTTCTGAGCAGCAATATACCTGCCTCTCCAGCCTATGGAGTGTACATTTCAGAGTTGATTCGTTACTGTCGGGCATGCAGTTTATACAGTGACTTTTTAGTTAGAGCAAAAACACTGTCCCAAAAGCTGCTTAGTCAGGGATTTGTTCAGCCTTTGTTACTTTCATCCCTTCAGAAATTCTATGGCCGTCACCATGACATCATTGACAGATATGACGTGTCTGTGTCCCAAATGAAAACGGACATTTTCAGCTANATTTCACGTCTTCACGGATTTGACATAACCGGATTTGACTCAACCCCGGATTGACTCACTGATAGTGTGACGGGTGCCGCTAGCGGAGCAGGACATGCTTACCCTTCCGGAGCACCTGATGTCACTCCCGGTTTTCATGGGAGTTCACACTATGAGTGCCTTAGTTCTTAATGTTATCTTTTTATTTCCGTGCATTGTAGCTGTCTCACGTCCTTGTTTTGTCTTTGTTTTTATCTGTTACCGTTTCTGCCATGTCTTTGGACTTCGATTTTTGTAGTCATCGCTTCCCTTGTTCCTTCGGTATTCTACTGCCGTTGTTCCACCTATTGATTAAATGTAACAACAAGTGAATGACAGATCAGTATTGTTAAAGACACTGTAAATCATCAATAGAAAGAGTGTCGTCTGGTACAGCGCTAAGATTTGTCTTTTTTTTTATGTTTTGTTGTTTTGTTTGTTGTTTGTCGTTTTTGTTTTTATTTTTTTGACAGTATTTTTGTTGACTTTTCATACTGTATAACATTTTAATCAGAACAGAACTATAAAATTTGTCAATGTTACTTTTCAAAATAGTAAACAGTCAGTATAATAATAATAATAATGTTGTGTTTTACATTGACTATGGAAAATAGTAGCCAGGGTGATGGACAATAGTTCACTCCCCTTCGGGTCGTGCACTATTGTCCATCACCCTGGCTACTATTTTCGCATAGTCAATGTAAAACACAACATTATTATATGAATAGTATATCATATCTGCATTATTTTGAATACCTGTACTAGTATTAAAAATAAATACACATAATACAAAAAGTTGGCATATATCCTTTCATTTTCAGATTCATTTAGTTCAAAACTATTGACAGACATCTTCAAATTAATTATATCTCACTCGCTATAAAACATTTATAGACCTTTAGCTACCACAGAAATAATAAGATGTAAATAGAAAAAAAATCCTCCATCAATCATCTCGTGAGCTATTCATCGGTCCATTTTTATTTTTATTTTCCTTTTTGTACCAAGTTTTAAGTTCGGCTAGTGTTGTTGGTAGTTCTCGACCCATTGTTTCTGGTAATACCAACAGAGAAATTGTCACAATTAAATTCATAACTGCAAAAACTGCAGCTGGTCCCCAAGAAACATGCTCAGCCTGCAAGTAGATAATATGCATTCTGTAAAATGATAATGAACTTGGGTAAAAAAAAAACAGTTATCAAATCTAAGGTAGTCTGGTGAATTAATTATGACTGTTTTTGGCAATTTTAGATCTAGCGTTTTATACAAAACAGAAAAGAAGATTTTCATTGGTATGTTAATTAAATCAGCGTGTTAGTTTAAATCGAGCGTAAGCAAGTCAATGATTCCTTACTCTATATCATCTTTGTTATTCAATCCCGTTTCTTTATCTTTGTTAGTCAAGTTGTGTCAATATAAATACCTCTGTAATGCCATGATTTTGTATTTTATATTTTCTACATGTCTTTCTTGTACTTTTTTGCTTTGGTCATCGTTTACCCTTGTATCTTATATGCATATCCGATACCCATAGCCATTTAACTAATACAAATGACTAAATACAAACAACTGTTAGGAAGTAGATCGACATGTCTATTAAACATATATCCTTAATTGTAAAAAACAGTTTTTAATGGAGTTAAATGGTGTTTTACAGATGCTTTGACTCTGATTACTACGAAATACTAATTATTTATTTTGTACCTATGAAAATCAATATTGTATGTACCCGTAAAGACTTCAGTTTATCTTAAGTCTGTCATATACTCACCAATGTGATAGCAAAGGGTGATAACATTGAACCGACTCTTGATACTGTAGATGCCATTCCTAGACCGGCATTCCTACAAAAACATTTTCTACAACATTTTACATTATGCATTATAAATTCCAAATTAAAAACCAGAGGTTCACATGTGAGCTTGCATCGCTCACCTGGTAGCTACAGAGCACAGGGTTTAATGACTAATCTTAGGGGAGTCAATTGGGTAGTGAAGTCAGTCATCTTGTATATTTCTGTCATGTTAAAATGCCTAGTAAATATCCATTTGATGCATGAAATAAGTTTCATGCATGAAATAAGTTTCAAAAACTAACCATTCAGAACATTTCTTGGAGTTGTACCTCATATTCCTAGATGGCAACCATTTTGGATTTCTGAATGGTACCAATAAACAAGATTTTGTAGATGACCATGAAGTCACCATGCTTAGTTAATATTAATTTTATAAATGTAATCAAGAACCAGCAACTTACAACATTTTTCAATAGGGTCTTATGTTGAAATATGATCTGCATTTGCGGCCATTTGGAACTAGGATGGATAATAGAATTATACTTTTTCAACGACCTTTATGTTACCTTAACTAGTTGATATCAACTTGATGTTTAAAAAGTTTTCAAGAATTAACAATTCATAACATTTCCCATAGGATCCTATGTTAATCATGTTTTCTACTGGCATCCATTTTGGATTTGTGATTGCTACAAATACATAAAATTTCGTAGATGACCATTATGTTATCATGCCTAGTAAAAATCAACTTGATGTATGACACAGTTTTCAATGAACAATTAAGGGATATGGAGTAAATCCAAATGAGACAAATCTCTACAAATACATGGTAAAACTAATCAATGAAACAGCGCTTCAAAAATTAAGAATTTTCAACATTTTTCCATATGGTTCTAGGTTAAACAGTGTTTTCAGAGGCGGCCATATAAGATAAGATGCGAAGCTGTTGAACATATGTGGAAACTGTAGTTTTTGGTCAGCTGAACAATTACTATTAAAACTAAATCTCTATCTCAAATCCTTTTTTTAAATATAAGAAAAATGTATAAAATAACAAAAATTTGAAAAGAAAAGGGCAACGACTCATACATGGGTATTTCGATTTTATTCAAAAGTTCCATGTGGGTAGATCTCGATATGCTGAATATTTTTCAGTTTAAATGTAACTTTTATTTGTTACAGTTTTTCTGATAAAAAAAATTATAAGAAATATAAAAAATTCTAAAATTTTACGGAAAAGGGCAACAACTCTAAGACAGATTTTCAAGTTTTCTTCACAATTGCCGAGCGGGTAGATAATGTCATGCTGATTATTTCTACCCAGACATATTTTTTTTATATCTGTAACCGTTTATGAATTATTTGCAAAAACAGCAATTTACCCCCATGTTATAATTTTAGTAGCAGTGGCCATGTTGTTTGGTCTTCTGACTAATCGAACATAATTTTGAATTTGGATACCCTGATGATGAATCAGAAAAGTTTGGTTACAATTGGCCCAGCGATTTCAGAGAATAACGGACGAAGGACGCAAAGTAATTGCAAAAGCTCACATGGCGTTGTAGTCTTCGTGAGCTAGAAAATGAATGGATATAGAGTATATACGCACAAAATACAAAGTATCTACATATACATGGTAGAACTAAACAATGTAACAACGCTTTTATTGTTGTGCATCTTGTAGGCACCATGAGGCCTACAACAACGAAATTCAAGAAGTATTCAAAATTCTTATTTAAATCTTAAAACTAGAGGATAATATCAGCATCATCATCTTAATACGCAGTGTACATTTGTAGTTTCCTGATGACCATCAATTCTGTACGTCACAAATACTGTAGGCAATTACCGTTTTCTTTAATGCAGCTTAATTTCTTATTTTTAAAATTTCAATCCAAATATAGGAACAATTTCTACGCCTGACTTGCCTCAAATTGGTCGGATAACATTCTGGTGTATACAGAAATACAGTGCTAAATGACCCAGAAATGGCAAATCTACCAACAAAAGAAAACGTGGTCCCAAGATATGGCAGCCAAGTAAAATCATCTGCAATTAAAAAAAATCACATTTAAAAATTTACATGATTAAAACTTTCAATCTCTGAGCAACATGGGGTAAATTTTTGCTGCTCCTTGTCTTGGGGTAGCAGTGATGCCTTAAACAATGATCAATCACTCAAACTCCATATTAATTGCCTGATGCTTGATTAGACAACTGAATATTTGCAGCATTATTTTGTTTAAGAAGATAAAAATCCTAAATGAAGATTTTCTAAATTGTGCCCGAGTATGTGTACTAAATCCGGTAAAATTATGTCTAATTAATAGTGTGTAATAAGTATGGATATTTAGTGTTTTTTTATTAACTTACAACACCCGCATTGCACTATTTCAGTGTGGTGGTTGTCCCAAACATAACAGATTATGACTCTCCTTCAGAATCTTAACTAATAATTTCTGAAAATTCAGGGATATCCACCAAAATAATCGTTTAAGTGTTCTTTTGTCCTCACTTTTCTGTTTTGTCTTTGTTTATGCGGTTTACCACTATATTGTCATGTTTGTTCTCATGTTTCCTCATGTCTTTTTGCTTCGGAATTCATTTGATGTCTCTCAGTCTAATCTTTTATGCTGTTATTCTTTGACCGCATATAACAAATTTGTACAGGAAGATATATGTACAAATATTTTCATCATAAACTAATAAACTAACCTCTATATGTATTGCAGATTGTTGCAAGAACTAACGAAACACCAGCGATACCATGGAATAAAACAAGCATGTACTTTCTACCTATCCTGGAAATGATGAATATCCTTTTTTTAAACTAGGTCTATTAATGTCTGAACAATGCACATCTACTTTTGTTACGCATTCAATATCAGAACGCATTACATTGTCTCACGATCTACCGGATTCTGCTGGAACACTAAGCCCCACATTAAAAAGGTAAATCAGCGATATTATGTTGACATTTCTTATTTCTGGCCTAACCCTAATAACAATCAGTAGACTTACTACAGAAAATTGTGTTTAACATTTCTGCCGACAGAAAATATGTTACGAAAGGATGTATACATAAATAAAACAAAATAAGTTGACTTTTTTTTAAATTAGCATGATGACTTCAGGATGAAGAATAACAATAAAATGTTCCATTGTTTTATTTTACCATGCATTTGTAGAGACATTGTCTCATTCACATTTACTGCATATCCCTTCATTACTTGTTTTGTAGCTGCTGTCGTAGACATCTGCTGAAATAGTATCAAGATATAATGCCAACTTAAACAAGGTTTAGGTACGCATAAAACCTGCTCAACCCTACTGCTAGTTTTTTCTAGTGCCTGTACCAAGTCCGGCCGTCTTCAGTTCATATCGTTGTTTACGTTTGTTTTTCGTCTTTTTGTGTTTTTTATTGTGCAGTTTCATGGTACATTGTAGGATTGTTGCCGTATTTTGCAATCATTGAAGATGTTTCCTTCGTTTGTCGTCCTTTTTATGGGCTACTTGATTCTTGATTAAAGTTTCACTTCCTTTAGATAATGGAAATAATACAATTTCTGCTTTATTTGAACATAAATTTTTCTAAAGTTTTGCATGTAGATCAAGAGTGACCATACATAACTGAAAAATTACACTGTTACGATTAAAGACTTGTAAATAGGGCTGTGTACATGTGAATTTTCCTTGGTTTTGAAAGACAGGTTAAAAATTCGAAGTGTTGGATTTTTCTTTTTTGTGGGCGAACAGGCAGGTAAATGTAATCGATAGGCAACATACATTTGGTTAATGGTTAATACTGGATCACCTGTCGACGGGTAAAAGGTGACACTTCCCATGTCAGATTAGTCCATTCTCTGCGGTAAATATTTTCCATTTAAACATAATAAGAGATTTTTAAAAAGTTGTTTTCCTCAAAAGTATATGACTTGTTAATAAATAATTACCAAATTTAGAAGTGTACGGTATTTTTACATAGTCATGCAAAATTTTGAGCCGAAATATACAGCAATGCAGTCAGGAGCTTACAAAATCTGTTATCTAAGGGAAGTGAAACAGAGTTTAGTTTTTTAGTGGTTACCTTTTGATTACAGTGTATTCTGGCCAGGAATATTAACTTGATTATCAGACCACATACTTAGTGAACATTTACTAAAATTATCCCCGCAACCAAAAATGGCGTTAAATCAAAAAGTAAAAGTTTAGGAAATGTGTAAAAATGCATTTAACTTCACTAAGCCTGTTGACCTGTTGTTGAAGCTTCTTGTCCTTTTTGTATCGGTCCCAAATCATGATTAAGTAACGAACCGTCAGTCCAAAGTCAATGACAACTACATATACATTGTGTCATTTTTTATGTGCAAATTTAAATTTGATAGGCTTGTAAAAATACTTATTTTAATGCTAAAATTCACTCGTAGAATGCGTTACAGATATCATTTGGCATGTAGACGTATGAGTACCAACTGTTATATTAAAAGCATTTGAAACGATACCCATACGATTCAAATGTACATGAAATAACTTTAACCACTAGATAATAGGTAACAGTTCCATACCTGTTTACTAGTAGCTGTTGTACTATAATTGAAGGATACTCAGCCAAAGAAGACAAAACATTGTTCAGATAACGATCTCCTGATAATTTTGAAGCTGTCAACATCAATCCATAATAAGTCAAAGTGTTAGTTATCCTGAAAAGGGATACATGTTTACACTAGATTTCTTCGGTTGAATAACAGAAAATGAATAATTGTGGATGAATCAAGATACGACATTTAGCAATGAATTACGCTCAAACCGGTGCTTGAAATTACTATGAGGTATGAGCATTGCTCATTGTTGAAGGCCTTGTGGTGACTTCAAGATGAAAAACGACAATAAAAGCGTTGTTCGATTGCCTTTTTTTGCCATGTATTTGTAGAGATTTTGTCTCACTTGCAATTACTCCATATCCCTTCATTGCTTATGCAATATGACCACACATGAAGTGGATCTTACTATCCTCCCGAAACCGAAGAAAACCTTATGATACTCGAGGTTTTTTTTTTTTATATCTGTGGGCTTTGTCATTGTTTTTGTGTTATATTCTGTCTTATTTTCATGGCATTGTTTTGGGTTGTCTGTAAATTGCAATGTATAGTACCACCGACTTCCGAAGATTCTTGTTCCTTCAATATCTAATTAGTATGACAATACCATCATACTAAAATAGGCTAAACTTACAATCGAGAATCAATGGCCCATTCAAGTTTATAAAATAATTAATCTTAAAAGCCACTTTATTGATGGCTAGAACACCACCAAATTTCTGCAATCATTTCCATTTAAAGTCAGAAGTTTAATGATACCTTTGTACGAAATCTCTTCATAACTATGTTTTAATTTATTTATTTCCACTCATGAAGGGACTCCCGTTTAAGATAAAATATTTGATGGAAGAAAAGGCTTACAACAAAATTTAATTTAAACCCTATTTCAAGATGCTAAAACAGGAGAACAAATTTAAGCTTTTTTATTGTAAAATACATGTTATGCATTATCTATTTGTTTGTTTACATTATATAAAGTCAATCCATCTTAGTATAGTCACTCTTTCAATCATTCAAATTTACCATTAGTTTATATCGTTTCCATAACGAGAACTAGTTGATTATGAAATTTCTCACATCGAGTTAAATAAATTTTTCAAATGTTTGAAAGCAAGGCTTGCCGAGCTTTTAAACATTTGAAAATTTAATTATCGAGATGTGAGAAATTTCATAATTAACGTGTTTAAGTTGTGGAAACTGTTTCTCTGATGACTGGACGAAAAACACCGAGGATTGTACTGAATGAATTTGGCGGGAAATGTCACGGATCTTGTTCTCCTCTCTAGAGAGGAGAACAAATGTTTCAACACCGTTCAGGAAGTGTGAAATCTGGATAGAAATTAGAGAAAGGTTAATTTAGATAATTTTTTTTACATCAGTAAAGATGTAAATGATGGGGAAATTTATTTCAAGGCAACATTGTCATTTTTGCAAAAAATGACAATGTTGTAAAAAAGGTTTCTCTTCAGTAAAATGATGATCGCCATTCTGATATGTGTAGCATAAAAAAGATTTTAGCTGCGTTTCTATACCTTTTCAAAAATAACACAGTGATAGTTACATACCATGCAATCCATAAAATAATCGATGCCTTCAGAATTTGCCAATGTTTTAAAATGGTCATGACTGAATATTTTTCAACTTGTGTCTTCTCATTTTTTACAACTTTCTCTGGAATTTCGATGTTTGTCTTGTCTACCACACTCTGTACCACATCCATTTCTTTCGAAAGGGATACACTCTCCAGTACATCTTCATAAGATACGTTATTTAACTTGCAAGCTTTCTTCAATTGTTTTTCAATTTGTTTACGCTTTCCGTTTGCAACCAACCATCTCAACGATTCATCTAAAAATCTGAAATAAATAATAAAATACCGAAGTTACTGTTAATTCAGCTTCTGCATATGTTCATTTCAACAACTTAGGTCTCTTCGGTACAGATCACATCAAAACATTTGGAAATCCATAAACCGAAATATAAGTAAAAGCTTAAAGAGAACAAATAACCAATAGGATCTAAATAGAAAATCCAAAATTCATTAAAACATTACGAACAGAACTATCTTAAGTTCTTTAGATCATGTATTATATTTAAAATGCATTAGTTAGTTTATTGTGGTTGACAAATCCAGTAGTTTTACACTTGCTCTGGCCTTTTGCCCTTTGGATTTCGGCTCTTGACAATTCTGTTCAGTAATTTTCTTATTAGCCTCATTGGTTTTAGTAATAAACACAACAATATATTTTTCTCTTACACAAAGAATATTGACAACTTGCACACTTTCTTCCTAGCTTTACGACGAGAAATACCTTTAGCTACAATCATTTCACTTTTTAAGATCAAAGTATTTACATGACAAGTAGACTTATGTGAATTGTGTCAGTGACTGGTAGTTGCTGGATATAGGTGCCACCATAATATCTTGTTTAAAACAAAAAAAAGAATTCTTAAAACACCAGACAAACATGGTTTTCTAGAATATCCTTTCAATTTGTTTAAATTGTACTAATTTCGAGATATATATATCATTAATTAAAACATTGAAGAAAAATATATACCATGAAGAAAAACAGTGTTTGAATTGAAACTTTTTCGATGGTTTCAGTGGATAGTTAACAATGGTTCATTTGTGTGGAGATAAAATATGAATTATTGCCTTCATATCATAATAAACTGACTTTCAAATTTGTTTATTAATTCGACATTTTGGTTTACAAAATTGATCTCTACATTTTAAGTTGAATTTAAGTCACCTATTAGCTCGGTCTTCAAACTTGTAATGCAATTGTATTTTTGATAGGTCAGGCATAAATCTTTTGAATAAATCAAAAATAAAAATCTCATTGAAAATTTATGAGAGGTATCATACTAACAGCCAATCAAATAGTGGATTTACTGTCATTAACGCCAGGATAAGTTGCATATAACGCCATGACATGTTTCTACACAAATAACCAATCAGCGTAGTCAAAACAATACCAGTCGTCCATGCTGATGAACCTAGTGCATTTTCTCGATGGCGTACTTCCTTCGGTAAAAGTTCAATGAATAAAATGGAGCCTGTCATTACACTGCCCTGTCAAAAAACGAAATTACAATGAATTTTGGTATACACTAACAAAATAATCATTAAAATTATTTGAAAGTGCCGTTTGCTATAAAATTTTGAGGTCTTTTTCATGGATTAATCTGTTTTATGGGAAAAAAGAATTGAAATTAATAAAAATTTAAATCACTTCTCAAAAGATTGAAAACTTTTATAAACACTACTTAAGATCACTACTCTGGGGCACCAGATATCTAGTCCTTTAATTGTTTTTCTAGTGCGGTTCCCTGGTGGATTGTGGCATGTGATTGTAGACTTCGACCATTGTGGGCGTTTTCTGTTATCTTTCTATATTAATTTATGGAATTCTTGTGCGCTTTAATGCTTTTTTTTTGTCTTTTTTCTGTTACTTTTTTTGTTATAATTCCGTTGTCATACAGATATATTGTAATTTCTATCCCACTGTCTTGACCTTATTAATAGGCATGAGCAAAGCTTATTGTTGAAGGTCTCATGGTGCCTTCAAGATGAAGAACAAAATTAAAAGCGTTGATCCATTGCTTGGTCTATTCCATGTTTTTCTAGAGACTTTGTCTCATGTGCATTTACTTAATTTCTTTTTTATTGACGATTTTTGAACAAATTATATTGCCATCAGTTATTAGTATCTTTCTGAAAGAATTTCCTGCATATTTTTGTCCTTTTGTATGACATAAAGACAGGAAAATATCTTTGTAAAACGTTTTAACTTACGCCTTGAAAAGTTCCTTGGAGCAATCTGAAAACCGAAAAGGCTGCAATGTTTGGGGCAAATACTGTTGCTAAAGCCGTAAGAAAGTACAGAAATCTTGCAGCAACATTGCATGTTTTACGTCCCAACCGATCTGACAAAGGCGAAAAAATAGCTGCCCCGGTTGCTTGACCAAGCATTATTAGGGTTTGAGCAAATTCTGATCTTTCTGCACCCTCACATACCAGGTTCCACTGCAAAAGAAAGCAGTTATTGCATTAGAGTAAAATTTACATTGCGATCATCAGTAAATTCTTGCATCCAGCTTGAGCTAAATTCTTAATCTATTAAGGTTATGTAATTATTACGAACAAGCATTCCAAAATATAACCCTATGTAAATTTAATTAATCTTTCACGTACTTTCACGTACTTTTTCCAAGGATATTGGGTCATTTGATCCACCTGATTTGTTTAATTAGCGATATTCTGCTTCGCCTTGGATAAACTAAGGTACTTAAATGATTAAACTAAATAAAATAGTTTAGTATAAAATGGAAAACTAAATAAAATAGTTTGCTTTTGTGTATCTGGTAATTTGATCTCTATGTAATAAAAGTTAAAGGCGAACCTCAGTAACAGTTGATCGGTCTCTTGGTATGCTGAATCTGTATCCGTTACGACATTGGTCTTTAAAATGATATTCGTTTCCTGTCATGTTAACGCTGATATCTATCGCACACTTACTATACATTACACTGACGCCATCTGAATCATTCATGTTATGTTCTTCGAGATATAATGTTGTATTTATGTCTTCGCATCGAAAATTCGGTCGGTAACCTATTCAATTGAACAGAGAACAACATAAAATTCAACATCTTGTAAGCACAACGAAAGATTAACATTACCACAATATTAGTATGAATGGTGATGCTAGTTTATTTGCCATGATATCTTATTCTGATACAACATATAAACAAACATCCTAAAGTAGATTTTAGTTTTAGGGTGCTGAATAGAAGATTTACCATAGAACAACACAGAAATTTGGACACAGGTTTTAGCATCCAAAAAAAAAAATCTTCAGTCATTAGAATTATTTCTTTCAAGTTTATCAAATCACAATACAAAAATACTTCCTGGTTTAAAATAAACAATAATAAATAATTTTCAAAAATATATATAATCGTTTAATCTTCAAGAAAAAAGCCACGGCGTGTTAAGTTTTAAGGTTTTGTTTTACCTTCTATAAATCTGCTGACATTGATAAAAAATTACCAGTTAAAAATATACTTATAATTACCAATATATACAGCAGCAACCAAATGAAAACTGTTTTGGAAAACAAATAGAGTAAGTAGTGCCATTTGTATTCTCTGATATTTTCCAAACCTCCCAAGGGTTTTCAAAATATTATCTACATCTGTTCCCGGATCCATCTTGTCTTCCTAGATGTGATAATTGTTTAAAGAAGAGACGTGCCTTTGAATAATTTTTGTATATTATCTGTAATTTTAAGTCTGTTTTAAGGTAGTCAATTATTATCTTGGTGATGTCTTGATTGAGTCAAAACGCATTTGACCAAATGAGACATTTCGACTGGCGGTTTGCAAACCTGGTTTTGTACGAAAAAAAAATAACGTAATTTGAAACGGTCTCGGGCAGTTGTCTCTTCTTTGTCATAGTTGGGTTCAAAAATGACACAGGAAATAACTAAATAACGTTTGTTTTTTTTTTGTTTCTTTTAAACAAAACTTTCAAAAATGTAGATATCGTCAGTTTCCAAATAAAAGTTTATCATGCCAGCATCAAGTACAGACTACTAGGTGAATACACTGGTGGACTAATAGTCCTCAAGCATAGTAATCGACCCACAAAATATCGATGTTAGCCTTCTTTCAGGTGACCATTTAGACAACTTATGTCTTTACTGCAGATTGAATTAAAACATTCCGAAGACCATCAACCGAGATATGTATAACAAAACATTGTCAAATAATTAATAAGGTATAAATGGAAGACCAAATTCACTCAGGGAGAACGGAAATATTCTTAAGTTTTGAGTATGTCTAGTTATGTATAGGTACGTAGTAGAAAATAAAGTTCAGTAAATCAGCAAAAACGTACAGGATGGTAAGAAACTATGAATATTATCTTATTATCTAGAAACCGACATTTGATCGGCATTTAAGCAGTAGACTTAAAATGAATTTGCTATGTGCCATTACCCCTATGAAAAAAAGCATGTCGAAATTGAAGTTAAGATGTATTCTGCAGATCAAAAAATTAATTATTTGGAAAACCGAAAATCGAAACTGAAAAATGACATAAAGATTTCAAAAGTATTGCAATGCCAATAGCGGCAAAGGACATTGCTTTGCCCTAGACTGGTGCTCCTTAGTTTTATTTAATTCCAAACTTTAGCTTTTGAATTTTTCACAAATCGTAAGGACATTTTAATTGTCGAAAAATACTAAAAACAATTTGTGCCCTGATATTACCAACTCTTCACTTCAAATGTTTCATAATAGTATGTACGTCTGTTCCCGCTCCATCTTGTTATGCCGTTCGTTTTAAGAGACGTGGTACTGAATAATGCTACACTGAAAATATGCTTAAATCTTAGTTATGTCTTTAGTTAATTTATATCTTATCACGTCAGCGTACAAGGCCTATTTGTGTAGTTACTCTACTGTATCTTACTGCTTTTTTGTAAAAAAAAAACCTGGTTGTGTATGTATTATCAACCAAACATTCTTGTGTCATAGTCCTGTGATCTAGTTTAAACTTATTTTAATTTCTGAAATGCAATATGGATCCAACACAAGCTATGTCATTACAATATGAGCATGCTAACAGCAATAAACTTTATCACATTTATCTAGGAATAGATATCCAATAAAATAACAAAAATGGCGTTGAACGTGGCGGTGTGTTTTATAAATTTTATCGATACTATGAAGACATAAGTTATCGAAAAGGCCCTCTCCAGAAATATAAATCTACCGAGATCTTGGTACATGAATATAGATATTTCTATTTGACCTTTTCGTTTATTTATACCAATACACGCTCGCAAAATCCTGATTTACTTAAAGTCATCACTACAGAAGTTTTAAGGTCGATACCACGATCTTTTAGATCGCTATGGGATATGTTTCCCAGGTGACAAAAGACCTTTCCTTCTACAACTAGTTTGTTTTTCCTCTTCCGGATTTGACTTCACTACCGGAGTTGACATGTTCAACACGTTGCGTGTATTATAAGAAGCAAGAGATGCTTACTCTACCGTTGCACCTGATCTCGCCCATGGTTTTTATTGGGTCCGTGTTGTTCATCTATATGTGTATCTTCTTTTTTCTTTATAGTCCCGTACTCATATGATGTCCTTGTTTCTTGGTGTTTTCGATGTTTCCATTGTCCCCGGATTGTTCATTCTTTTGACTGACGGTTCTCACTTACCTCCGATGTAATGAGCAGCTGTACCTCGAGTGCATGATACGCTTGTCGACACTTTAACCTCGTGGAATTCTTTTGTGAACTGAAGACTCTTTCCAATCAAGCTAGATAATAGATGCAAGAGATAAAGCCTTGGTGGAAATATAACAATAGTAATAAAAGAGACAAGACAATTTTATTTCAGTTGAGGCAGTTTGGGTGAAACCTGAAATGTGTTATTTATCATTCTTCAAATGGTTGGTAGGGAAACTAGACGAGGGGCTTCTACATTCTTATTATCATGAACTAAGAATATTCAATGGTTTAATGGTTTGACCGTGTGATAATTTTTGTTCAAGATAATTTAAGCTTGGGATACAGTATGCATCAATTCATCGGCAAGGCTATAGATAGTTGGGAGCTTTTTCAAGTTAATTTATCAATCCTTATGAATGAACTTTATTTTTCAAAAACTACATAGATAGTTACAGAGAATATATATATGTAAATAACAATATACATTTACAGCACATGTGGACAATAATGAGTTAACCAGGAGGAGTGACCCTCACATTAATAATTTTGACAAATCTACATTATTTTTCTAATACAATATACCGTAACTATTTGAAGTAAACAACCTTTTATATTAATATATATTTGGTCTTTTTGTACAATAGACTGGCAAAAGATTTTTCTTTCTTTATTTAATGCTTCACAGGCCATAACATAATGGTACTCGTCAGCGATGTCTGGTGAGCCGCAGAGATGACACAATCTTTGATTTCTATCAATATTGTAACATCTTCCTGTCTCAACAGGCAACTGGTGACTGCCACATCTAAAATTACACATTGTATATTGGTTTTGAGTTGACAAAAAATTGAAATATTTTTCAAATTTACGTCTGTTTTAAACACTCAATAACATAAACATTTTGGAGAGTTATATATTTCGATGAAACTGATCTTTCAGTTTTAACTCAATATTTTGGATAACCCAGTTTTTAAAAGCAATCAATTTATTTAGTAAGATTTAAATGGATTTAATTTATAGTTGTAATATTGTTACAGTTAAACTGTCATTTCTTCTAAAATGTTTTTTATGTTTTTTTACATTTTATACTCTAGTTTTACTTGTATAAAGCTTCAATGGTTTTATATTGATGTTTTATATTTATTATAATTTTTCTACTTACTTAACAGTTCTCGCCACAATATAGCTGAAATATTGCTGAAGTTGGCGTAAAACATCAATCAATCAATCAATCAATATGAATTGGCTGTGCCACATATTCGACATACCACAAACTGTCAAAAATATATTTGATATATGAAATCCATTTACATTCAAAGCCATAATTTCGAAAATTGAATAACAGTTATTTATATCCTTGACATGAAATTTTACTTTCTTTGCCATTTACTAACTTATTCAGAAAACTAAGCATACGTAATTTTGCATGAAGAACAATAGGATATCTTCCCAATTCTGCATATACAACATAATTTGGCGTAGATTGTTTAAATGAAGAATAAGCTTACAAAATTTAAAATGAATACTTTCAATGATATCAAATTTCTCGAAACCCCAAACCTCTGAGCCATATATAAGAATGGGTAAAGCAATTTTGTTGAACATATCCAACTGACATTCTACAGTTAATCTATGTTGTCTACATTTTTTCAATATACCATACATTGCTTTAGTGGCTTGTTCACATACATATTTTCTTGTTTTCAGAAATGAACAACTTCTGGCGAAAAATATACCTAGATACTTATAGTCAGATACAATTTTTTTGTTGTCTTCCGCTCGTAAAAATTACAATTTTAGTTTTATTTACATTGATTTAAGTTGCCACTTTTCACAATACGCAGCAAATTTTATTTGACATATTCTGTACATCGTCACTACTTTCAGAAAATAGGACGGTATCGTCTGCATACAATAACATAAACCATTTCAAATATATATTTAAATCGTACTCTAGGTCGGTACTAATAGAATTAACACCAAGTATGTTAATTTTTTTAATTCTGTAAATCATTCAAAAACAAAGCAAACAATGTGTGGGAAAGATTTTGCTCCCTGTCTCATGCCCATTTCACAGTCAAATAACTCTGGTGTTTCTCCGTTGAATATGATACGTGATTTTACATTTTGATACATATTATTTATAATACGGAAAAAAATTCAGTTAATATTATTTTCTAACAGTTTGAATAAAAGGAAGTTTCTCAGAATGGAATCAGAGGCTTTCTCAAAATCTATGAAAGCACAATATAACTTTTTCTTTTTTTTTTAATTTCAGTAATTAAAATAACGCGTAAAGTGAAAAATATTATCATTAGTGGAATATCCTTGTCTAAAACCAGCTTGATTTTCCAACAAAATAGCGTACTCATTAAGGTAATCACATAATCTAGTATTAAATATAGAGGTGAAACTTATTCAAGACAAAGGATTATTGGACAGTAGTCTTTTGGTGTTGATTTACTGTCTTTGTTCTTATATATAGGTTTAACATTACCAATCAACCATGCTTCAGGTAAAATACATGATTTAAAAATAACATAAATATATACACATAAACATCTTTCATACAATCAATCGAAGAAGAAACATATTCATTGATCATCTTGTCGTCGCCAGACGACTTGTTATTTTTTACATTTTTAACGGCTTTAAGAATTTCTGCAGCTGAAATCTCTCTATTCAACATAAGATCAGATAGTTAGTGTCCAAACTCATTCTGGTGATTAAAGATTTCCCCGTCATAATTATTTTTATTTATATTTTTGAAAAAATTAAATATCGAGTCAGTCGTAATATCACAATTATTGTTATTTTTATAACCATTATAATTTACTCTATTCCAAAGTTTCAAAAACTCCCTCGGATTCTTCGATCGAATTTTTTTATTTTTGGTACGCAAATTTTCTTTGTAATACCTTATACTTTCGTTCATTACTTTTTTGTAATATTTTCCAGACTCTTGTTGTCTAGCCTTAAATAAATTCGACCCATAATGTTTGAATAATCGTTTACTCTTTCTATAATTTCTCCTTGTTATTTTACTGTCATTCGTAAACCAATTTTTTCAATTAAAATCACCCCATTTCTTGACTTGAGAATATTTTTAATATTCTCCAAAAAAATCTTTTGCAGCATCTAACAAGACACCTGTTCATGAATAATACCATCAAAAGTAGTTTGGCACACTCAGCCAATATCATCATAACATAACATTAACTAAATTTTTAAAATTTCGTTTACTCTATTCACATAACCTGGGACTATATTAGTCCCAAATTAAACTAGACTATCAAAAGTCAATAACTTATTAATCCAAATAAGTGCTCATTGGAAATGTCTGGTTAACACAGGAATGAGCGGGTTTTCGAGATCGAATTTATCACCTCGACATATCTCGGGATGTTAGAAAGAGACACAGATTTAACAAAGAAAACATTTATGAATTATACCGAGATAAACAGTTACATCAGAGTTTAGTATCACATATGGGATATTTACCACTTTTTCAAATGGAATACGGGATATGAGACAAAACTGACAGGGATGTGGGATGGGATAGTTTGACTATTGGATGTGTGTTAAGCTACTACATTTAAGTAAAAGCTCCTTGGCAATAATCAGTTGATGTTTACCTACAACGAAATAAAATGTACTCAGTTTGAAATCACTCTTGTTTCTCTTATTTTACTTCCAAAATGCCTCCCTGCTTAAAGGACTTTATTATTCCTTTTATATCTTACAACTATACTAAACTTATTTAAGCAACATTTTTAATCACAAAAAGGTGTTGAGGAAGATCGAAATCGATGACTTTAAATCAAAACCACCTGACTGATTTTGTTCTTCCTCCCCATTTTTATATGGCCTCGCTGGTCATTCTATTACTGGGGACCTTAATATGTTGAGAATGATAATCTGCAAGAATAGTCGTCAAAGACACATAATATCGTGAACCACAGTATTTCAATGGTAAATACAATTTAAACTTTTGATACATACAATTGAAGAATTTTCTAGACGGTGGGTAAGAAAGGAGAAGAAAGCAGTTGAAATACTTTCCGACTAGATCACGTCCATTGATCGTATCTCGTATAAGGGGCCTACAGGCATCAATAAGCCCAAGCTCTTAAAGAATATTCGAAGACCCTGACGTTCTGAAGGCGTTGTCCTTCCACCAAGACAGTAACACAGTTATTCCAGCCTACAAGGGCCAAAATAGAATCAAACAGGTATGGCCATTTTCCCCTGAATTTATTTCCTTCAGCATACTAATTTTGCGATTGCATTGAATCTTCTCGAAAACTGTTTAAGGTAGATCGACACTAGTACACGGCGCATTCGACTGGCAGCATATTACCAAACAGGAGTCGGGTGCGGAATTAATTGATTTTTCAAGATCCTTTATTGGCCTTTTCATTGTTACGTCATAATATAGTGACATACATTTTCCCGTGATTGAGCTCCCTTTTCCCATAAATATTGTCTATTTGGTAAACTATAAAAACATCTCTCTTAATCAAACGGTGACATATAGATTTTTTAACTCAACAGATAGCTGAAGTGTATATATCTGAAATAACAAAGAAAAATTTAAAAATCTATCTCGATAAGATTTTTTTAGCCATCTGATTATTATTTTATATGAAAGCTAAACAATAAGCATGTTCTCACAGTTTCTTATATATTCTTTGTAAATATTAGTGAAAAAATGAATTTGGTCTGATTTTCAAAGCCAGATAACAGGAAAAGATGATCAGTGACATATCATTATCTTATTTTTGGAATATATGAATTAAGACCTACAAAATTTCTTAAAATGAAAAAATTCTATTTGATATTTTTTGGGGGGCTCGAGCTATCTTATCAGGTCATCTGTTAAATACACTTTAAGAAGAAATGCAATTCAAATGCATTCTAATTCATTTGAATAAAAGATTCAGTCATTGAACTTGCCACTTGAATGCAAGTTGACAGATTTTGACAATTTCTGTAGTTTTTTGTTAAAATTCGTTGTATATGACCTCCAGATCCAAAACAACCTAAATGCCGTTTGGAAGGGCAACTGTTCATACACTCGCAACAAAAATGTGGATTTGTTTCTCGGTGTCCTTTGAGTAGTATCATCTTATAAAACAATGTAAACTAGCTTAAATGGGTACAAAAGACCATTTACGGCCACGTTTGATTGCTAATAAGTCAGAAAACATACACGTGTGGCATATATTAATTTGATTTTTACGAAGAACAGGTACTAGAGACCACCTTAAACGATTTTCGGCAACATTTGAGAATATTCTGTAAATGACCCAGTATAGGAACAAGATTCACGCCTTGGACCGACGTTTTGTCTGCAAAAGACACTACATCGATTACTTGATAAAAGAAATGTGTATTGACAATGCGATTGTTTGGTGGTCCCTGTAAACTAAGTATATGCACAATATATAGGATGCAATATATAGGATGGCAAACGATAATAGAAGTTGCGTGGTGGCCCCGGTACACTACGTATATGCACAAAAGGATGGAAGTCTTTAACAGAAGTTGTGCGGTGGCCCAGGTAAAAGTAAGTATATGCACAAAAAGATGGTAAACGGTAATAGAAATTGTGCGGTGGCCCAGGTAATTAAGCATATGCACACAAAAATAGTAAACGATGACTGAAGTTATTTGGTGGCCACGGTAATCTAAGTATATACATAATAGGATGGCAGACGATAACAGAAGTTGTGCGGTAGTCCAGGTAAATAAAGCATATGCACAAAGGGATGGAAAACGATAATAGAAATTGTTTAGTCGCCCGGTAAACTAAGTATATGCATATAAGGATGGCAAACAATAATATAAGTTGTGTGGTGGCCCCGGTACACTTATCATATGTACAAAAGTATGATTATCGATAACAGAAGTTGTGCGGTAGTCCAGGTAAATCAAACATATGCACAAAAGGGTGGAAAACGATAACAGAAATTGTGCAGTGGCCCATTTAAACTTAGTATATGCACAAAAGGATGGTAAGTGTTTATAGAAGTTGTGCGGTGGCCTCGGTAAACTAAGCCTATGCACAACAGGATGTAAACGATAATAGAGATTTTGTTGCGGCTTATGTAAATTACATATATTCACAAAGAAATGGTAAAATATTTACAGAAGCTTTTTGGTGGTCCAGGTTAACTAAGCATATGTACAAAAGGATGGTATGCAGTTGTCCTGGTAACTAAGTATATTTACAAATAAGGTAAACTATAACAGAAGTTATGCAGTGGCCCCGGTATTCGAAGTATATGCACAAAAGGATGGCAAACGATTATAGAATTTGTTCGATAGTCCAGGTAAGCTAATCATATACAATGCACAAAAGAATTGTTTACGATAACAGGAGTATTGCTTTGGTCCAGTTAAACAAATTATATTCTCAAAAGGATGGTAAACGATTAACAGAAGTTGTTCGGTGGCCCAAGTAAACTAAGTATATTCAAAAATTGATGGTAAACTATTAACAGAAGTTTTGCTGTCGCCCAGGGACTCTAAGTATATTCACAAAAGGATGGCAAACGGTACTGGAAGTTGTGAGGTGGCCCAGGTAAACTAAGTGTATGCACAAAATAATGGTAAACGACGACAGAAGTTCTGTAGCGGCCCCGGTAAACTTAGCATATGCACAAAAGGATGGTAAACGATTACAGAAGTTTTTGGATGGCCCGGTTAACTAAGTGTATGCACAAAAGGAGGGCTAACGATGATAGGAGTTTTGCGGTGGTCCAGGTTAAGTAAGTATATGCACAAAAGGATGATAAACTACAATAAAAGCTGTGCGGAGGCCTAGATAAACTAAGAATATGCACAAAACGATTGTGAGCGATAAGTTGTTTGGTGGCCTTTTGCTATTTTTTGTTTGCTGTTTTTAGTTTCTTTGTTCTTGGTCAGTTTACCTCTAACATTCTAGCATTAATCAAATTGCAATATGCTAATTCTCCTGGTTTATCCACCCTATTATGAATTCTGGCATAAAAATTATATTTTAACAGTGTTACTTTAAAATACTAGGGCTTCATCCGTGTATGGCACTCGGTAGATGTCCTTGGTACTATATTTGGCTTCCCATTTCGGTATTTTTGGAAATGAGTACTTCTTTTTTTTACTACTTTTGGATTATGGCTTTCCATATTATTTGATTTTAATACTGCTGATGAGAGGTTACTTCTTGAAACACGTGTACAGCATAACGGAATTTTCTGTTTATATGTAACTTCGGTATTTTTTGTATTTTGAACCATTGGGCCGATGCCACTGCTGGTGGACCAGAGGTCCCCGAGGGTATTCATAAGCCCAAAAGTCAGACTTGTCTGACATGAAAATTTTACCTTGCGCATTATAGAAATTTACAGTGTTTATCAAAATTCTAACCCCTTTAAAATACTGAGGCTTCATTCCGGCATTGGATTATGGCTTTCCATATTATTTGATTTTAATGCTGCTGATGAGAGGTTACTCCTTGAAACACGTGTACAGCATAACGAATTTTTCTGTTTGTATGTAACTTCGGTATTTTTTGTATTACTGACATTCCTTTGATATTACCTATCCTTAAATTACCCTTTTAACTAAAAACAATGGTAAACAATAATAGAAGTTGTGCAGTGGCACAGGTAAACTAAGTATACGCACAAAAGCACGGTAAACGATAATAGAAGTTGTGTGGTTGCCCAGGTAAACCAAGTATATGACAAAAGAATTGTTATTTCGAGACACAATAAAAAGTCAAAATAAAGTACAAAATGTACAAGAAAAAAGCAATAAACAGAGGAGGAGAGAGAAAAAGTCAAAACTTCTGCCTAACAGTTTCCTACAACTTATTTCTATACATGCCAGATGCAAGGTTTACATAAAAATGTGTTTGGAAAAGAGCATTCATAATTGTATTTTTAACAATTCTAATCTTCCATGTTTCCTTGAATTTCTTTTAATCGCAAAAGTGATGGGTGATAACTCTTCATGAGTAAGGGGGCGGCCATTTGAATTTCATGGGAGGGGGTGGCGGGGGGCTTGGGCGATTTTGAGATTAATAATTTAATCTTGGTGCCATTGAAAATTAAATATTATCATTCTACTTGCTATGAAAATAAATAATTATTATGTCCCCCAAACGAAGTTTGGGAGACATATTGTGTTTACTCCGTTTCTTATTAAGTCGCCCTAACAAAGTTTGGGGACTTCTTGTTTTTGCACCGTTTCTTATTATTAAGTCGCCCAAACAAAGTTTGGCGACTTCTTGTGTTTGCACCGTTTCTTATTATTAAGTCACCCAAACGAAGTTTGGTGACTTATTGTTTTTACTCTGTTT
>MJUU01012656.1:63124-139740 GCA_002080025.1 Modiolus philippinarum | reverse complement strand
AAAAAATTATTAGTATTTTTGTTCGCTCGACAAGGATTATCAGGTCCATATCAGATGGACGGGCTCATCTGATATGGACCTGATAATCCTTGTCTCGCGAACAAAAATACTAATAATTAATATCTATCTATATTATTTTGCTTCTACGATATTCTTGGAAGTTTTTTTTTCATTTCCGAATTAAAACATAAAATCCTACATAATCAAAAAGAACAAGATGTTTTAAGATTTCAAAAATACAAACTGGTATGTAGGAAACTTAACTCAAAATACTTAACCAAATAAGCAGTGAAGAGATATGGAGTAAATGCACATGAGACAAAGTCTCTATAAATGCATGGTAAAACTATGCAATGAAACAACGGCAGTAGAATACCGAAGGATCAAAGGAGTGAAATTTACAAAAATAGAAGTCCAAAGGCATGGCAAAAACGAGAACACACACACAATGACGCCAGACACAAAACAACGAATCTAGACAGATGCAAAGCACAGAAACAGAAATCACAACATTCAAAACAAAGCACTCACAGTGTGAACTCCAGTGAAACTGAGAGTGACATCAGGTGCTCCGGAAGGGTAAGCATGTCCTGCTCTGTTAACAGCAGCCGTCACACGGTAGGTGAGGCATATATGTTTTCGAGATATCTGTTAGGAAGCTGATTGGTTAATGTCTTTTGCTAACGCTTTTATTGTTGTTCTTCATCATGAAGTCACTACGACGCCTTCAATAATGAACTTTGCTCATACCTCATAATAAGTTCAAGACGGCCCCTAGCACCGGTTTGGGCAATGCAACATCCATGTGACTTTACTCATGGATGCGGGTTCATCAACAAATATAAAAATTGCTGGCAAAGTGCTCTTACAATCTCTTTCATACCGTTGTCCGGAAAAAAGCCAAACAGAGGACAATCACAACACTTAATCAACAACAGGGTACTCATCGAGTCACATCGAGGAAACTTGGCATAATAAAATCATGAGAACAGGTGGTCAGTAAAGCAATTTGACATTAAAAGAAATAAAAATGTCAAAATATGAAAGTGAGATTGTGCATCCATATGAGAAATTCTCTCAAGCACAAGTACGCCATAACTGAAATGGTGAAATGGATATAGAGCATACATCTCTCGCGCGGGAATTATTTACGGACACCACACTGCAGAAGAGACAAACTCCAGTCTAAAACATGCAATGAATGGATTCACTTCGGTATTTATTTATTTGTTACCACTGGGTCGATGCCTCTGCTGATGGACTGTTAATCCCCGATGGTATTCTATTCACCAGCCCGTTAGTCAGTACTTCGGTGCTGACCAGAAAGCCGATTCTATCTGAAACCTTACAATATATATTTTTTTGTAGATTTTGTTGAAAACTAAGGAGTATCTCCCTCATGCAAAGCTCTGTCCTTAGGTGATTTTGGCTTTACATTTAGATCTAATTGGTTATTTGTACTTTCTCAGTTTTTTTAACATTTTTGAGATTTTGATTTTCCAAACGTTTAGATTTTATCTGCACTGGAGAGACATAAGTTGTCGAAATGCGCATATGCAGAAACTAAATTCACAGTAGCTTTCGGGTATTTACTTATTTACTACAGGGCTTCAAATTCAGTCTTCAATTATATTCCAATTTAACAAGCATGATGAAAGAAAGATCAACATCACTTAGAATATTTTAATGATATGAAATCACAAAAAAACAAATTACCCTATTCTTATACAGCAATCATTGCCTTTCTACTTTTATAGCGCATTAATGCATTTAGCTCACCAAGGCTGTATTCCCTTCTTTATAAGTGAGCAAATACACTTTACAATAACTATCAAGTAGTGGAAAAGAGTGACAATATGTCGAATGGCGACAGCAGAAAGAAAGGCAATTCAGTGTAAAGCGTGTATGTGTTTTTCCCGTTTCTTATAATAATTCAATTTGTTGCTACACTTTTGTGTTTATACCACGCTTCAAGTTCAGCTACAGTGGTGGGTAGCTCACGTCCCATAGTTTCTGGCAACATTAACAAGGATATCGTTACTATAACATTCATTGCAGCAAATACAGCAGCCGGTCCCCATGCAACGTATTCAGCCTGGAACGTTCAAACATTTCTTTATTATTAAGCTAGTGTCAGACAGGCAAATGCGGAAGTAAGCTTTTTAAGTCGCACTGATGGTCATTTGTAAATTACACAATTGGGAGTAAGTAATAAGTTCTAATTCTTTCATGACCAGACGTCCTCGAAAGTGTATTCACTTTTGAATTGATCTATTAAACATCCATTTCTTAGGTAATGTGCTGTATGTTAAAAAAACAACAACAAAAAACAATTGAATACCTTTTTTTTTAATTTTGTTTACAGCTAAGGAGTACCTTTCTCTTGCAAAGCTCTGTTCTTGGCTGATTTTAGCTTTCCATTTAAATAGTATTTGTTATTTGTCCTCCATCTGTGTACAAACATCATTCGGTCATGCATGGTCTTCATATTTATTTAATTATTTTTTTTTATTATTTTCATTTCTTTTTTAATTTATTTTATTTTTTTTTTCATTCGATCTGCACTGAAGAGACATTATTGTCGAAATGGCAATATGCAGAAACTAAATACAGTAAATTAGATATTTTGTTATTTTATTTGGGAAAAAGAAATACAAAGACAAGATATTAGAATAATATACTTTCCTAATTATGATGAATTGGTGCCTTTTTATGTATTTGATTGTGTTCATTATGACTATAATTTTTTTTTTGAATAAGTTTTCTTTTTCTTCTATTCGGAACACTTAATTAATACAACAACAACTTTTCGGTATTCTGACTCACCAGTGTAATGGCAAAAGGTGAAAGCATTGAACCGGCTCTGGATACTGTCGACGCCATACCAAGCCCAACATTCCTTAAACAAAATACAACAATAAGTCTTATACGGGCCTTAAAAATGTCTTTTTTTTTGTCAAGATCGAAACTTTGTTACAAAGTTTTTTAATTTAATTTTTCGATGTTAAAATAGCACTTTTAAAAGTTATTCCGCTTTCTTAATATACTCGATTAAATTATCAAAAACAATAAAACCCGTAGTTCCTTTTCTGAAAACATTTGCAACACAATTATTTTACTTCAACAAACTCGAACTCTTTTAAGTAATATTAGCTAGGGTTGCTTCAAGCAATTTAACTACATAATATACGATGACAATTCTTCAAGGGTGCGCGAAGCACAATGTCCACTTAGAAACGAAGATTTTTTTTTTTGCAAATTGCAAGAGAGGGATACTGATAAGCTCTGAACAAAAACAGTAATGAACTACTGGGTTGGAGAATACTGTCCGGAGTTAACATTTTTTCCTGCGACCTCATGAACTGACAAAGATTATGCACTTTAATAATTGCATATATATTTCGGAAATGGAAAGAGAGAACTTGATTTAGTAATTGTTTGAACTCACCTGAGATTTGTCGGATATAATTCAGGTGTGTAGAGGAAAACAGTACTAAATGATCCTGTTATACCAAATCTACCAATAAACGAAAATACTGTCCCCATGTACGGAAGCCATGTATAGTTTTCTGCAGATAATAGTCCAGTTTATATGAGTAGTTTTACATATGAAAAAGAAAGGAAATGGGGTAAATGTCAAGGAGACAACATCCCATATCCAGGTTAAAACGACCAAAAACAAAACATCTGTAAATTTTCATACATTTAAAATGGATTTCATATTATAGCCTGTTTTTAAAAAAATCTTATCGTTTTCGACGTATGTCGTTAGCGACGCAGAACATGCTTACCTATCCGGATCACCTGATGTCACTGGTTTTTTATTTGAATTCACACTATAATTGCATTGGTTCTAAATGTTATGCTTTTATTTCCGTGTTTTATGACTGTCTCGTGCCTTTGTTTTTCTGTATTCTCGTTAATTTCCATGGCTCCAGTCTTTGATTTTTGTAATTACCACATAGCTTGTTGCTTCGAATTCTACTACCGTTGTTTTAAATGTAATCATGCGTATTTATATGATAACTTTATAATGATGTAATAATAATAGCGTTGGGTTCGGCGGTATTTCCACTACTGTCTTTTCCGTGATTGGAAATGTAAAATGTAAAAATAGTTACATGAGAATAACCTTGTAATTTTAACCGTTCTAATTAATGTGTGTGTATATCTATCACTTTCCATCACAAAACTGAAGGAATTATTTCGGAAATTGTGGCTTCAAAGCAGGGCATTATTATCAGTAAACAAAAGTAGACGAAATAAAAACACCAATATGAACCAAAAAAAATGAAATGAATGCTATAAAAATACAAATTAAAGCATTAGAATTGAAAAAAACTAAAACAAAATCCGATATTAGCATTAGCTACCCCAGAAGTGTAAGCTAAACATGCTTTACACCGATCACAGTACTGACTTAGAGATGTTTAGTATTTTGTTTCTTCTCATTTCAAAACTACGAGCAATGGCTAAATAAAACCATTGCACGATGGTTTTTGACACAAGACAGTTTCAGCTTATTGACAATATCACTATACATATTGCAGGATACACGGTATTTTAAGATTTAATTACAACTTATGTAAGTAAGCTGAATTCTTATTGGTTCATAGCCGTTGTAATTTTTGGCAAATACCCCTTCACCGTGGTATTTGTCCGTGAGTCATCAGTGCGCTTTAATGATAGAGACATTTGGCGTAATTAAACAGATGAGGACCGTCATGGGTTTCTTGATTACCTGATTATCCGGGTATTTTTTTTAATGATTATTTGATTACGAGAGCATTGTTTGATTATTAGCTTGCATTTTTATATATTTTTTTATTACTAAGCCAACAAGTTAAAGATTTAATGATTATTTGATTACCAAGTTAAAAATTTAATGATAATTTGATTCCTAGGACCCCCCCACCCCCCCATGAGGAGCCTCACAGATATATCACGAACGTCAGGGTATTTGCCAAAATGCAAGTCTTGGGTCTAAATTTCCCCCGCCTTTCAGGCTCGGGAAATTTTACCGCCCCGCGACTCTTATTTTTGGCAAATACCCTCCTTATCATGATATATCTGTTAACCATTTGACTCCTGATTATAGTAAGGATAGAAAGTTACTGGGACAGTTCTCAGTCCAAACAAAAATACTTTGACATTGTATATTTACCTTTTTCAGCTTTCGAACATTTTTTTTTCTCGCAAATATCTTTCTATTTTCGGTATTTGTTTGACGACGCAATATCATGACTAGACTTTAACTGTATACATTTTTTATCTAACATTACAAGTGTTTTTTCTATGAAATACAAAAGAAATACTACCTACTACCGGTTGCCTGATACAAAAGGTTGTATCACCACACTGTTGTGATAAATGAAAGGCGCGTCGTCCCGCGTGTATCCATGTCAACAAAAGCAAGAGGTCACGTCAAGCATAAATTAGTTCCTTGGTTAAAACTGAAAACAACGAAACGTCAAATGAATGTTGGAATAAACACATTATAATCAGAGATGGTGATAGTACAACATTCTTTGTATCAGGTCTCTTCGGTTGAATGATTCGCTGCTCATTCAACCGACTCTACATGATACAAGATGCTTTACCATCACATTATGTATATCATCTATATAGATTAGTCTGCTAACAGTAATTGTACATGTACCTCCATATATTGTACATACAGATGCTAATACCAGTGACACTCCAGCTACGCCATGAAATAAGATCAACATCAGTTTCCTACCAATCCTGAAAAAATTGTGGTTTGACAATGACACTTTTATAAAACCAAAAAACTAAAACAAATGAACTTTATCAAACATAAATAGCTAAGGAAACGAAAACCAACGCAAAAAACTAATTTCATGTGGATACTTTTTTACATATTTTGGTATTCTTTTTTTTTTGTATTTCCCAATGTTATTCAGAATACCTGTTTATAGTGCCCACATCCCACTAGTGTAAACGTGAAAGTTTTCGCGTGGGGGTAATTTTCGCTTATTTCGCGTTTGAGTATTTTAACCCCCCACACGAATACTTTCAATAACAAACGTTTTGCAATCAAATTTCGAAGATCCACGAATATGATAACCACGCGAAAGGTTCGTGTATGACACTTCGCAAAATTAATCCCCCTTTCCCGAGAAAACTAACCACGTTTACAGTATTTTATTATGCCACGTTTTCTTGCAAATGACACGATGAGTGCCCCGTGGTTGTTTATATATTGTGGTTGTCCTCTGATAGTCTTTTTGTCGGGCAAATGATGATCTCGATTGTAAGAACATATTAACCATAAATTTCATGTTTGTCCATGAGTAGTAAAACAACGTTGATGAAGCGTTGTTCGACATGTAGCGATGCATTATGCTCAAACCGGTGCTAGATGGCGTCTTGAACTTACTATGGGGTATGAGCAAAGCTCATTGATGAAGGCCCCAGGGTGGATTCAAGATGAAGAACAACAATAAAAATGTTGTATCAATGCATGGTGTATTTGTTGAAACTTTGTTTCAAGTGCCTTTACTCCATATCCATTCATTGCTTATTTAGCCAAAATTTTATGTACATACACAAACTTTGTGTTCTGGGGTCGCCAATGCCTAATATATTAATGGAGAAAAAAATTAATTGTCATGTTTTTTTTCTGAATTTAAAGTGAGTGACTTGGTATTGCTGTGTGTTTTTGAGTACCTGTTGACAAGTAATTGCTGAAGTATAACAGCAGGAAATTCTGCCAGTGATGCTATCACGTTGTTCAGGTATCTGTCTCCAGATAGTGTGGATGTTGTCAACATCAAACCATAGTACGTCAAAGTGTTTGTTATCCTGGAAAACATTCTAGATTTATATGATTTTGATGTTGAAAACATTGTTAATTAAAGTTTTAATGTACGTAGGGTTGTAATTTACACATATCTTTCTGATATCGCCACCCGAGTATGGTGCCCACATCTAACTACTTTATTATGCCGAGTTTTCTTGAAATTGGTTCGACAGGTGGCCTAAGGTTGTTAATATGTTATTATTGTCTTCTTTTAGTTCTTTTATCGGGCAACGGATGCCAGAGATTGTTGGACCTGACTGCCAGTTTTTTTTATTATTTTATTTATTTTTTATTATTATTTTTTATCTTGACGACTACGCATCAAAGATAAAAAAAATTATTACAGAACAGAATTGTCGAGAGCAGAAATTCAAAGGCAAAAAGAAAAGCACTGAGGTGCAAAACCACTGGAAAATTTTCATCCGCAAAGGTCCTGACTTTTATATAGGCATTTCAAAAGAAATATTGGTTAAACCGGTTTTATGTCTCGGAAAACCTCTCCTTCTTTTGTGTGAATGTCCACAAACTTGTGCTATCGAAAGGTTCGTAGACAATCAACACAAATGTTATCAAGTCAGTAAGTAAAAAATGAATTTTGAATTACAGTTAGGACCGAAACTTCTTTTTTCCACAAGAGACTGATATCTGTTAAAGAAAATTTTTTTCAAGATCGTACGAGACGAAATCTTTGAAGCCTTGTTTAAAAATGCTTTCACGAAGATAATTATTATCAATAAAAAGAAAAATGGCTGTAGAGTTGTTCGACATTTAGCACCGGTGTTAGAGGTCGTCCTTCAGCGTCCTGAACTTACGACGAGGCATGAGCAAAGTCCATTGTTGAAGGTCTCATGGTGACTTCAAGATGAAGAACAATAATAAAAGCGTTGTACAGATTTTATCTCGTGTGCATTTATTCCAATTGTTATTTTGATCACCTGTTTATGAGCACATATCACTCTTTTATTGACAATTAACTCGAAGAGTGCTTTGTGATTGTTTATATGCTGCGATTGTCTTCTATAAGGCATTTTTGGTCCGGAAGCGGATGATAGCGATTGTAAAACACTTACCAGCTTATTTAATGCTTGTTGACGATCCAGCATCCATGAGTAATTAAAGATAGAATGTAGCGTCGTTCAACATTTAGCAATAAATTCCGCCCATACGGTGATGGAAGCCGTCTTGAATTTACTATAAGGTATGAGTAAAATTCATTGTTGAAGACCTCATGGTGACTTTAAAATGAAAAACAACAATAAAGGGTTGTTTTATTGCTTTGGTTTAACATGTTTTTGTAGAGACTTTCTCTAATATGCAGTTACTCAATATTCTTTCACTGTTTATTCTCAATAGACTGACGTTTCGCAAATAAAAGTATGTATCAAATTAATAAGTCGTTGTTTTTATGCCATTTTATCAACGAAGATTCAACAATCTAGATACTTGTCATAATTTAGAATTTAATACACCTGCTTATAATAATATTGAAGACAATAATATCTGAAAGCGTAAATAATATCTTATGATTTAAATAAATTTACACAAAAATGCAAGCTATCGTTTCAAATTTTCACACAATTGTAGTTACTGCCCATTTTAGAATTTCATTTGGATGTTGGTTTGATGTGTTTTATCATGCATAATGAATGATGGAGTTTTGGGGCAGATATCAAAATCAAAATTGAGAAAATCCTGTATCTTAAAATGCATGAAACAGTAATATTGATTTATCGGGGCAACTCTGCAAATATTTATATAGCGGGAGATTTGCACGTTTTTCAAGTACTATTCGACGCGAATGGAGCGCAGCATGACATGTTATCATAGAAGTGGCTACTAGACAAAAATATACCATGCAATCCATAATATCACCGAAGCCATCAGAATTCTCTTGTGTTTTAAAACTGTCAAAACCGAATATCGCTGGACGTCGGACTTCTGCACGGGTTGGAACGTCATATCATGTTTTACTTCTCCACCAGTCATAACGATCATTTCTCTTGACAATTGTACATTCTCAGTCACCTTGTCATAATCCACATTATTCATTTTTGCAGCTTTTCGTAGCAACTTTTCGGTTTCTTCTTGTTTCCCGTTTGCAACCAGCCATCTCAAAGATTCGTCCAAAAAGCTAGAACAAATATGTAATAATATAAAAAGGATAACAGTAATCGCCTACACATCCCACTAGATACAATGGAACTGCACAAGATAAAAACAAGGAAAAAAGACTGATGAAATCTATGATAAGAACTCGGGTCAGCCACACTTGGTATCGGCACTAGCAAAAGCCTGCAGTATGGTTTAACAGGTTTATGGATACCCTAACCTCCTCTACTTTTTTTATAAGAAGTAGGTGATGCCTACTCTACCGGTACACCTTATCTCACCCATGGTTTTATTGGGTCCGTGTTGTTCATCTATATGCGTGTCTTCATTTTTCTTTTCTGTCCTGTACTCATTTGGTGCATGTCCTTGTTTCTTATTGTTTCCGATGTTGCCTTTGTACATGGATTGTTAGTTCTTTTGACTGACGATTCGATTCTCACTTACTTTTCTCTGTCCCGTTTAACTATAGTACAAAAAATACGAATAAAACCCGATACAGGTAGAATACTTATTCCCTGGATCTATGACTCTTGGAATAGAAAACGGACAAAATGTATTTTTGAAAGATGGATCAAGGAATGATCGCCGACAAACTGCTCAAAGAGCTTAGTCTGCTGGTAAAACACGAAGAAAATCAAATTCAAAATTTCCGGAAGGGTTTGTAAGAATCATCATGTATTTCTAGTAGACATCGAGAGGCCAGTATCCGTGTAAAACACTTAGATCACTGGATCTCAAAGCCAATTTAAGGGATACATGCAGAATATTATGTCGATATCCCTTATTACGTAGATAATGTAAGTACGTACCGGTTTTTCGGGATTTTTCTTAATACATGTTTCTGGCATTGCTTTAACAACATTTCCGTAAAACGAGAATGAAAAATACGTTCCTTGTTTTTGTCCGATTTTCATAAAAGTTGTCCAGACCCTGGACATGTGAAATGTGGCATTTCAATCTTGAAACGTTTCTTCCGGTACACCTATCCATTTTAGGTTACTTACAGCCAATCAAACAGTGCGTGGCAAGTTACCACTGCTAGGATCAGCTGCATATATCTCCATGATAGATTTCTGCACAGATATCCGATGAATGAGGTGAAGACTAGACCTATTGTCCAGGAAGTCAGTGCAAGTCCTTCTGCTCGATGACGTAATTCTTTTGGAAATAACTCAATGTATAATATTGAATAGGTCATGACCATTCCCTGATTATAAAGAACAGCAATACATTTTACCATATTGCAAAGTATATAAACTATATCTTTCTTATCACTTGCATAAAACAAGAGATTTTATACTGATGGACGTTTTTATGTTTTTGAATTTATTTAAATGCAGATTCAATCGGAACTTTTCCTATGACTTCAAATATTCGAGTTTTTCTGAAATCACTTGTCACTGAAAATCTACAACAGATATCAGTCCCTTGTAACAAAAAAATAAGTTTCGGCTCGAACTGTAATTAAAGAATCTTTTTCTGCTTTGTACAGGATGAACACTTCTTTTCATTACATACGACCTTTCATTATCAGTTGCTGTTCAGTAATTACCAGACACTGCCTCAACAGAGGCGGAGGTTTAGCGCACGACATCCAATCGGTGTCAAGTCATGGTTTCTGGTGTTTTCGCACCTACTTTGTCTTTTTGCTCCATGATTTATGACTCCTGACAATTGTATTGGGTAATATTGTTTTACATTTTTATTCATTTCAACATAAAGTTCACAAAATATTCTGCCTTTCAAGAAGGACGTACTGCATATGCATGTACCAATTGTTTGTGTTCGATCTCTTTAACAATCTCAACATATTTTATTATTTTTCGTCGAGGCTTAAGAGAAATTAAGGTCAGAATGGACCGCTAACAAAAAAGATAGACAAGAAAATATAATACAAGACAACATACATTACAAAAACTCTCTCGCACACACTCACACAATAGAGTACAAATAATAGTAAATGAATACCTACAATAATATATATTAGAATCTTTTGCTGTTTTCAATAAATTCAAAAATATATTGAAACAAAAGTTTGTTGTCATCCATCGACAGATCATCATTTCCAAATCTAAAGATATCAACTTAATATTTACTGATTATTTCTTTATGTGTTATAATGTTCACATTTGGACAGATTAGCATCTTTAATTTCTGAAATAAATCAGACCGTCTATTGTTATATTATTTACAATAGAGGAAGGAATGTTCTACTGTTTATTTGTTTTTTTTACATATGGAAAGAATATGATTTTTCTAAGATAAGTTGTACGATAAAATTAAACCCAAATGTTTTTATGTTCATCGACCTGCTTTAGTCTTCCTCCATCTAATATAAGATCTGTATGTATAATTGGTTTATTTTTATTGGTTCCGTTTTATTTGGATTAAAAGAAACTCTACACTGCAGGCCTATTGACTTAGTGTATCCAAATCATTATTTATCACACTGAATGAATCTACATTATCAATAACTTTTATCAATGTTGTTTCATCGGCAAAGAGTTTCGTATCACTTTCAATATCTTGATATATTTATATATATATATATATTTCACGAAAGGATATGGAGTAAATGAACATGAGACCATAACACATATGTTAACTCCAACTGCAATAATTTTAATGGGCTGTATGGCCATTTCGGAAATTTATTCCTCATCAGCAGCACTAGAACCCAAACAAAGGAAATCCATAATTTCAAAAAATGCTAAAATGCATAAAACCAAACGAAATCCGAATAATCAGTAATATCAATTACAGCTAAGGACAAAACTACGATGGTGGGAGTTAATCCTTCGGTTTTAGAATTTTTACATAAATTTAGAAAATATTAATTGAACAAAGTGTACACATGAGATATCATCTCATGTACAAGTACACCATATCTAAGAAAAATAAAGAGCATATATACCCTTGGGGAACAACAGCATTGGTAAATTTAGAATTAGACGATTTTCCATTAATAACAACTTTTTGTTATCGATTAATTAAATAACTTTAAAGTAACTTAAACAGCCCGCCACATATTCCAAGCTGCTTTAATTTAAAAAGTAAACCTTCATGCCAGACTTTATCAAAGGCTTTTGACACATCCATAAAAACAGTAAACTTTTACCTTCATCTATAGACTTGTAAATTTAATGTAGCATACTTACTAGAAGATTTACAGTTGAGCCTTTCTTTTTAAAGCCAATGTTTTTTTTTTTAATGCAATTTGGGTATTTTTTGTACTTTCATTAAGAAGATTGTTCTCAATTAGAAAATCATACAATCTCTTAAATATTATTTTTCTAAACACTTCGATATCGTAGACAATAAAGCTATAGGCCTGTAGTTATTTTTATTTTGCTTAACAGTACACCATTCTTAAAAACTGGGCAAATATTTGATACTTTCCACATTGATGGAAATACTCCATGTGACAGACAAAAGTTAAAAATTTTGGCAAAAGCTTTATTTAAGGACTGTGCACATTTTAAGCACTATATTAGTTATTAAACCCATCTGCACCAGAAGCTTTTTCAATATTAATTTTAGATAATAATGCAAATACCTCATTCTCATTTGTTTGCAAAACTTCAATGTAAAAAAATGGATAACAGGAAACACCTACAATGGCTGGAAATTACAATAACATGCCACAATCTGCTATGGAACTACACATGAAGAACACGAATAAGACAAAAGACAAACGTAGACAACGATAGGAACTCGGGGCAGCCGGACTTGGTACCGGCACTAGCAAAAGCCAGCGGTATGGTTAAACCGGTTTATTCAAGTTCATTATTACATAAAAGATTAATTTGTGGAAGTGACTGGGAATTACTGTTATTAGCTCACCTGGCTATGCCAGGATGAGCTTTTGCCATCACTTGGCGTCCGTCGTCCGTCCGGCGTAAACTTTTCATTCAAAGATCTTCTCCTCTGAAACCACTGGGCCAATTGGAACCAAATTTGGTCACAAAAGTCCTTGGGTGGTCCCCTTTAAAGAAGGTATCCGGCAGGTCCGTACCTCATCCAAGATGGCCGCCGGCGGGGAACATAGTTTTAACATTGGACCCTATGGGTAAACACATTCAAAGATCTTCTTCTCAGAAACTACCAGTCCAATTATAACCAAACTTAGTCACAATGGTCCTTAGATGGTCCCTTCCAAAAAAGGTATCCAGCAGGTCGTACCTAATCCAAGATGGCCGCCAGCGGGGAACATAGCTTTAACATAGGACCCTATAGAAAAGACATTCAAAGATCTTCTTCTCAGAAACTACCAGTCCAATTATAACCAAACTTAGTCACAATTGTCCTTAGATGGTCCCTTCCAAAAAAAGTATCCGACAGGTCCGTACCTAATGCAAGATGGCCGCCAGCGGGGAACATAGTTTTTGCATTGGACCCTATGGGTAAACACATTCAAAGATCTTCTTCTCAGAAACTACCAGTCCAATTACAACCAAACTTAGTCACAATGGTCCTTAGATGGTCCCTACCAAAAAAGGTATCGGCAGGTCCTTACCTAATCCAAGATGGCCGCCAGCGGGGAACATAATTTTAACATAGGACCCTATGGAAAAGACATTCAAAGATCTTCTTCTCAGAAACTACCAGTCCAATTATAACCAAACTTAGTCACAATTGTCCTTAGATGGTCCCTTCCAAAAAAGGTATCCGACAGGTCCTTACCTAATCCAAGATGGTCGATAGCAGGAAACATAGTTTTAACATTGGACCCTATGGAAAAGATATTCAAAGATCTTCTCAGAAACTACCAGTCGTATCATAACCAAACTTAGTCACAATGGTCCTTAGATGGTCCCTTCCAAAAAAGGTATGCAGCAGGTCCGAACCTCACCCAAGATGGCCGCCAGCGGGGAACATAGTTTTAACATTGCACCCTATGGAAAAGACATTCAAAGATCTTCTTCTCAGAAACTACCAGTCCAATTATAACCAAACTTAGTCACAATGGTCCTTACATGGTCCCTTCCAAAAAAGGTATCCAGCAGGTCTGTACCTAATCCAAGATGGCCGCCAGCCGGGAACATAGTTTTAACATTGGACCCTATGGGAAAGACATTCAAAGATTTTTTTCTCAGAAGCTACCCATCCAGTTATAACCAAACTTGGTCACAATGGTCATTAGATGGTCCCTTCTAAAAAAGGTATCCGGCAGGTCTGTACCTCATCCAAGATGGTCGCCAGTGGGAACATAGTTTTAACATTGGACCCTATGGAATATACATTCAAAGATCTTCTTCTCAGAAACTACTAGTCCAATTAGAACCAATCTAAGCCACAATGGTCCTTAGGTGGTCCCATCCAAAAAATCTGGTAGGTCTGTACCTCATCCATGGTGCCACCATCTGGAACATAGTTTTTACATTGGCCCTATTGATTTTAAGGGGAACCTCTGCCCAAATTTTTATTTGAAAAGTGGTCTCCATGTTTTAATTTCAGCACTATGTATTACTTTAATTATAAGGGGAACCCCTGCCCAATTGTTTTTTTTTTTTGAATGGTGTTCTGTTATGGGTTGAAATGGATGGTGGATTTTTCGGTTGACATGGAAACCAAACAAGAATACTGTAATTTTAGGAAAAAAAGTATTCTGCTAAATTTTATTTTTCGTTTTTCCTATTGGAAATGCCTTTTATCTATGTCAGCCATGGTCCAGGTGAGCGATACAGGCTCTTGAGAGCCTCTTGTCTAATGTCATATGAGAAGAAAAGAGTGAGTTAAATATTTCTACTTTTTGTTCCTCATCTGAAATCATTTTTGTGTTTTCGCTCAGAGGATGTATACAATGATGTAATTTTCTACCCAGAATAGGTTTACTGAGAGACAAAACTTCTTCGCATTTATTTTTTCTTCAGATAATTTGTTTATAGTTTTTTCCGTATACGTATTTATAGCATTACGTTTTAGTCTATTAGCTTCTCGTCTAGCTATTATATGTTTTAATTTATTTTCATCATTTGGAACATTTTTAAACCTTTGAAAAGCTCTGTCGCGGAATCTAAATGCACGTCGTACTTCGTTAGACATCCAAGGCTTGTCTTTTGGTCTAATAGTAACAGTTTTATTTGGGATATGTTGACGTAAAACAGAGAATAACAAATTATATGTAAATTCTACAATATCATCTATATCATCATATACAAGAAAAGCAGTACCAAAAGGAGCATGCAGATGATAAAGCATTATTTAATTCATTAAAATCAGTAACTTTATAATCCCAGACTTCTCTGGAGTATGGATGTTGTTTATAAGTTTTAACATTTATTTTACAATGTAAAGTTTAGATTGGCTGGGCGGAGTTACCTGTCACTCAGGATTTGATAATTCCAAAACATGTATAGGTACAGTAGACCAAGTACACGGTGATCTTATTAATAGATCAATAATTGTTTAATTGGTGAATTTTCCTATTCATATCTTGGGGCGTACAAATTAAAAACTAATTGTTTTTGAAAAGTGTTCGCTATAAAGATAACTACATGATTATTAATGATTAATTTGATTGCATTTTTTAACACCTAATGTTGGCACTACACTGAAAAAGTAGATTTACCCAAGTTCAAAGTTTAAGGCAAACCCCGCCCAGTCAATCTTAAGTTTTATTACAATACAGTGATCTAAGTTAGCTAAGGGGGAGGTAACACCTTAATCAATAACCAAATAAGGGACATCACAGAAAATTTAAGTCTAATAAACTTTCTGTGGTTTCAGTATATCTAGAAGGCTCTTTAATCAACTGATCAAAGTTTCTGGAAACTGTAAAATCAAACAATTGTTTTCCTAATTAACTATTTATATGATCATCATACCAGCTTACACGCTTATCATTAAAATCACCAAGAATTATTACCCAACCTGGTGCTTAATTTCACATTATCAATATAATCCTGTAATTTTGACAAAAACTCATTTCTATCTACAGCTGACTGATGTGGTCTATAATATGAACTTACAATTAAGTTTGAATTTTCAACTAGTATTTCTACCCATATGAATTCAATACCATTAATTTCAAATATTTCTTTTCGACTGGATTTGATCGAATCTGTCTTTTAATTGTTTTTCTTGTGCAGTCCCCTAGTAGATTGTGACATGTGATTGTAATTTTCGGCCATTGTAAGTGTTTCCTGTTTTCTTTGCTATATTAATTGACAAAAATGTTCATTACAGTTGCAGACTTACCCCCTGGAAAGTTCCTTGCAAAAAGCGAAAAAGTGAAAAGACCTCAATACTTGGCGAAAACACCGTGGCTAATGCAGTCAGGAAATAAAGAATCCTTGCACCAACATTGCATGTTTTTCTTCCATAACGATCAGCAAGAGGAGAAAATATGACAGCACCAGAGGCTTGACCAAGCATAAGTAATGTTTTAGCAAATTCTGATCTCTCAGCACCATCACAAACAAGATTCCACTATAAATGGTAAGAAAATGTTCGATATAAGCATAATCAGTAAGCTAAGTGTCTATAGTGTGATTTAGCAAGTAATGGATTTTTGGACTCGTATCAATTATTTTAAAGGAAATACCAAGACTGACTATTTGCATTCCAGTGAGTATAAATTTGTATCCTCTCACCTTGCAACATTATCTTAACTTTTCTTACATAGTAGTATTTATCGAAAGCTTTATTTACCTGTCTTTTGACTTTCTACTTTAGAATTGGTTTGCTGATATGTATGGTTTTGACTATGTTATGATGTTGTATTTACAGATGAGTAGACCTAACAGCTTTTCCATCAAAAACCTTTTTATTATTAACAATGAAGGGATATGGAGTAAATGTTTCATGTTTCATTTTCAATGTTATTAGGGTCAATTCGATAAATCTGTCCCTACCAAACCTTCTTGACAAATCAAATGCAGTGATGGTGTGACTAATTTATTGATTGATTCTATATTAATAACTGACAGTTCCTTTGTAAAAAGATGACAAAAAGTTACATTGTGTATGCATGTACACAATATTATGTTTGTTTCCTTACACATTTAATGACAATGTGTTTTCTTTGACACGGAAGCTGACAAAAGACATACACGTCACGAACTGACGGTGGGGACAGATTTATTGAATCGGTTCTATGTTTCATTATTTCAAAATCTCGTTATTGCCATTTAACCTTCATTATAAATAATACTTACTTTTATGTGGTTATAAAAAAAACATCAAATCTATGGCAATGGATGCTGACCCCTTGCAGTATCCCTACATCTGTAGCTTGCGAAGTGTTTAGTCTGAACTGTGATTCGAGATTCATTTTTTACTTAGATCTGGGATGAACATTTCTTCTTGTCTATGACCTTTAAATAGCAATTGCTGTTCAGTTGCTATCGGACACTACTGACATGGGAAAGGGAGGTTTTAAAACCGGTTTAACTAATATCTTTTTAGATACCTGTACAGAGTTAAGACCATTCCTGGTTGTTTTGCACCTATTTTGTCTTTTTATCATTAGGAATTCGGCTTTGACAATTCTAATCATTCATTAATTTTGTTATTACCTTCATTCACAGAGAACTACATACCGTAGGTTGTAATGCTTACTCATCCTTGCTTTGGTCTATTTATATTTAGTTCGGGCGTGGTACAGGTGGTACAGTTATATTGCTTTGATCATCTATATATTCATTGTTTTTTTTTTGTTTTTTTGTTTTTTTTTTTTTTTTTTTTTTTTTTTTTTTTTTTTTTTTGTATTTCCTTTTTTATATGCTCTCAAGATCGGTGATAATTTTTTTTTAACATTCGAAGTTAAATTTTTCTGATTGCATTACTAAAGAAACAATTTGTTTTCAGCAAGGCTTATAACAAGGATTCCTGTATCGAAATAAAACAAATGAATCTAGTAAAAAGAGAAACTCTAATAACGTCATTACACTGACTTAAACTGCCATCCGAGGCGAAGTCGAGGGCGATTACCTAATTTAAACGCATGAACATTTTCGTAAGGTTAATAATACGCTCAATGGTAGGAATGTCAACATCTTGGACCCACTGCAAAATCTTCAACAACATGGCGGTCGAAACGGAAAAGGAAAGTTGCGCAGTCACGTGTGCACAGTTAACTATATTGTAAACTCTTCAATATTTTACCGAATGTAGTTTTTCAATATTTAACCTTTTTATTTCCATCTTATTTCATAAATAGTTTCACTTTGATGCACATTTAGAAAAAAAATTTACCAAACGAAATATTTTTTCAAACAACATCACACGGGGTTTTCTTGACAACGTATATAAAAGATGGCGACAGGTAGCCACTACATCCGTAGCATTGTACAGAACTGTTATTTATTCATCGAACATGCCCATACAATATTTAAGATTTCCTATTAAAAGCAATCCGTGACCTTTACTCAAATTCTTAAGTGAAAGTACAACAAAAGATTATGATGTCTTACCATGGCTTAAAACTGCACTCCTTTTTCACTTACATAATGTTATTCTGACGTATATTTGACCGAATGCTTTCACAAATAAAATGGCATTATTTTTAACAATATCACAATGCTCAAGTAATTGACAGAATTGTATTCGTCAAATGAAATCAACAAACGTCTGCTACACCGGAAATATACAAGGACCGACAACTACATAAATCAACGAACTTGATATAATATTACATTTGGAGGTAGCGTGAATTGATAAAATATGTTGGAGTCGTGAAATATTGGAAATAATTTTCAGTGGAACTTATTTCATTCCTCTTTAAAAATTAACAGAGCTGTATAAATGTAATTGATTTTTAATAGTAGAGCATGCTTATCACGGGGGAATCAAAAGCAATGTGCTATTACATATTCTACTGCAATATCTATGTAACAGATCATTTGATTGGTCAAAACTGACCGTCAATTGTACTATGTATATACCTCGGAAAAAACAGGTTCACTGTCAAGTCTAGTTCCTTGTCCACTTAGAACTAGTTTGAATATAAATAAGACACGGAGTTGCATTAGAATCGCAATACCAGTATATTATTTTATCCTGCAATGGTTGTATTCACTAGACGAAAACGGCCCAACGAATATTTTTTTTCGTATTCGTAGCGTAGACTGGTAACTGGTCCGCGAATTTGAACGAAGAAAAGACAGGGCGACTGGTTCGAAAACCTTGAATATTTTGACATCTTTCATGTTTGTATTATATTTATTATATATTATTGTAATGCCGTCATTTATATTTGTATACTATATGTTATTCGGGAATCTTCACAGGGAATACGGGTTCATATTCCCTGTCTGTGTTTTATATCCCCTGAGCCGTCAGGCGAAGGCGATATAGGACACAGACAGGGAATATGTACCCGTATCCCCTGTGAAGCCCGAATAACTTTTATATTCTGCTAGAAGTGCTATAATTTTTCTATTAAAGTAGTTTAAAAGATGTGATTTTGCTACCACGGGGATACGGTCTCATATCCCCTGTCAAGGTAACCAATCAAATTGCAGGGTTTACCTGGATATTTCACTTCAGCAGAATATTTAAACATATTCTTGTATTTGGAGATGACTTTTATAATGTTGATAAAACTTTTGTCCAACCCCAATGCTTATTCTTTAGCAAATAAATATGTTAATATCAATACTTCGATGTCACAGTGTAAATTCCCTTATGATGTTAGGAATTATACCAAAATGGCCGAAGTTGTTTACTGTCTTCCTGGTCCCGCTTCACTAAGAAAATGCATTTTTAAATAAGGTTTTAATGATTTCAGGATAAAAACAACTGCATTTTTGCCGTCAAATCTACGATTGACGCCCCTGAACATTAAAATAATGTACTGTTATTGCTTAACTCTAACATGGCTCCTGTTAATCATCACACAGTATAATACTCGATAACCACAATTTTCGCACATGCGCAAATGGTATCGGAATATAAGTAAACGGTATGAAAAACAGCAATTTTTTAATTTTGATTGTCTTGTTTATGAAAGAAATTAAGGTTAAGAACAGTTTTTAACTAAATCATTCAGACACGTAAATGTGTTTTGTTTTTGCTTTCGATTAGAGTTTTGAAGTTGCATCTGTTTGGAAACGTCAGATTGTATATTGTGACGCCATAGACACAGACGGCAATGGAGGTGGGAAATCCCTCTTCTCTTAGGTCGCTTCAGAATGGAAAATTCCATTTTTCTATCATATTAGAATCGAAATAATCCATGCTAACACTCTGGGTTAAATTCGAATATAAAGGCCCAGCCCATGGTAAAATTCCCAATCACCATATACCTGCCATCAATTATTTCTTAATTAAATTAGAGGCTTACATGGTGCAATCCAGCATAACTAAATATGAATGTTGGAGGAGGCTGTTAATGGGGGGGGGGGGGCTTTCTATTACTGAACTTGATCGGGACAAGAAGGAAGGAATTCCCACAAATCCCGCCTAAAGTAAAAATCTTTAATTTATACTTCTTTTAAATACAAGACATATAGTTCTGTTAACATAAATAAATAAATTGCAATGATGTTAATAATGATAGCAACAGAATAACAAATAACAAAATACCGAAGTTAAATAAAAAATGAAGAAAAAAAAAGGTTCATATATTTTACAGTATTGATAAGAACTTGATATCGTAATTTTAACTTTTGGAATTGACAAACATACGGGGGCGAGTAGGGGCCACTTTTAAATGATATGTAAGGGACCGACCATTTAANCCTGTATAAGACTCCGAGGCGCAGCCATCAGAAATAAAAAAGTCAATAAATTACGATAAAAAGAAAAAGACAAAAAATAATAAAAAGGAAATATGAAATTAAAACATGGCAAGTAAATATCGCGCCTCAAGGAGTCTTATATTGTAGGACTAATTGCAACCAAAATATTTTTCACATAAATTCAGTTCCAAATAATTTTTTGGGGAAAAAAACCATAGCCTCCCCCCCTTTTTTCAAGTTAAATGGTCGGTCCCTAAGGTTTTATCTAGCTTTTTCGGGAGCGTTTCAGGTTGCACCTATCTCATATTACAGATAACAAAAGTTATTTCCTTTATTATTATACCTCAGTCACAGTAGAATATTCTTGTGGTATTTCATATTCATATCCATTGAAGCAGTCCTCAGTAAAGGTATATCTATTTCCATGTGTTGTGTTAACATTGATGTCTATTTCACATTTTCTGTAATCGACATTAATTTGTGATGAACTGTTGATGTTTATATTTTGTTGGGATACATACATTGTAGCGTTTATTTCTTTACATCGGTAGCCTGGTCTAAAACCTAAAACAATACAAATAACAATGTTTAGAATGAACATTGCCCATAGTTACTTGATACTAAATATTACGTCAAAAATTTGAAAAACACTTGAAAAAACTTTACAACATTACTTTCCTGTTCTACACTTTCCCTTAGACAGTGATCCTAAGCGTTTAATTCCTGTTATTGCCAATATAATGGAAGAGTCTATGAAGACCAGAAACAATAAAATCTTTAAAAACAGGTCATTAAAATTAATTCAATGAACAATGTTGATAACAGCAACTCTAAAAAGACAAGCGAAGATTTTTACTGGACATTGTATGAATAATTGTAAACTCACCAATAAACACTGATCCAATAAGATGGAAGCAAGATTCCATGACAATAATCAGGATTAGGAGTAATTGAATTTTCTGATATTTTCCACATTTTCCAAGTGAAATCAAAATAGTATCAACATCTGTGCCTGGGTCCATCTTTGTGTAAAATTCAAAATTCAGATCATGACCATATCAAAATGACCGCGAATAAATTAGATAGGTTTATTCAAATATTATCTATGTTTTAGTGATATTATTCGAAATAATATTCAAGTCTGCGTTTTTCTAACCAACACGTTAAACTGATAGTCGACCACTCTTGATTTCCATTACCTACAGTATTTATTCATCCCTTTGTTTTCGGTTAATTGGCATGAAGGACAAGTTATTTTCTGTCATTACTTGGCGTCCGACGTTTTGATCAGATTTGTCTGACATGAAAAATTTACCTTGCGTTTAATAGAAATTTACTGTTTCTATCAAAATTCTAACCACTCAAAAATACTGATGCTTCATTCCGTGGCTTCCTATTCCCATTTTTTTTTTTGGTAATGAAAACTACTTTGATTATGTCTTTCGATATTATTTGATTCTAGTTCTGTTGATGCTTGAAACACGTGTACAGCATAGTTTTTATGTAACTTTGGTATTTTTGTACTCTCGTGCTTGAATTGATTTAAACGTATTTTGTTGGCAAAAACAAAGATGAGACACAAGTTATTAACCTATGAGATCTTCTCCGTTACAGAAGTACATACTAACGTACTACAGATAACAATTTGTAACAGAAAGTATTCACTACTATTTATTACATTTAAATAATTTAAAAAATATATATATAGCATAATAGCAACAGCATGGAGGTAAGATTTGCTGTTGGGGGTCAATGTCCGATGTCAGCAAACACTTTGGGTATTTTCAGTTAGACAAATCTTATAGTGTCGATGGAATACCTTGTTACTGCTGTGAAGAGTACAATTTTGATCATTGATCTTAATTCGTGGCACGTAAGCTTTATCAAAGATGTTCTTATCTGAAGCTACCGGAGTAAAGGCATAACAACTCAATATTTATCAATATATCTAAATTCTGATGGAGTTATTAGCAAGACAAGATCTCTACCCATGCTGTAATTTTAAAGAGAATTTGATAATCCGTCGAGGAGTAATTTTCCTTTCAGTTTTTATTATCCTTCTCGTATATTAATAGCGAAAAGGGGGTTAGAGAGGTAAAGTTTAACTGCTATCAATTACCTTTTTGTCGAACTTTTGCCACGTCTCCATGGTGAATCAAAGGTACGGAATAACTATAAAAGCGTTATTCCATTGTCTGGTTTTGCAATGTGTTTGTATATACTGTCTCATTTACTCCATATGAAGTTTGTTCTATTGTTTCAAAACAATTTATCTCCATAATAGAGGTTATGTATTAGAAAGCGAGATGAAACATTGATTGTTCATACAGATCTACTCAATTACAGAAGATATTTCTGATTCTAAGCCTTATTAATGAATAAAATGAATAATACCAAAATAACTGTAAATTTAATTTCTGCATATGGCCATTTTAGCCATTATTGAAATAAAAATACTGATAGAAATTAAAGTATAAGATATTTTGAGTTCATTTGTAGTAATAATTCTTCAAGCAATATGTAAGAGTTAGGTTTTGTTGCATTCTTGCTTTAGTTGCAATTTAGGTTGAATTTATATAACCTCCATTTTGTTGTAAACTATATTCCAAAATACTCGTAATTTTGAATTTACATAATTGGGGAAACCATGACTTAAAATGTTACATATTTTCAACAAAGTACCTTATTTTTAAGAAGAATTTTTGAATTTTGTTAGAGGATGTTTTTTTGAAATTCCTTATGTAGTTTATTCTTTCTTTGTAAATATTACTTACGGTAGCAATTTTAGTAAATTGCTAAATATGCTCATGGTGACTTCAAGTTGAAGAAGAACAATAAAAACGTTGTTCCATTGCTTGGTTTCAGATGTATTTATAGCGACTTTGTTTCATTTGCATTTACCCCATATCCCTTCATTTGTTATTTTATTAAGGTTAATAGCATGAATGGAGAGTAAATCATTATGTCCTGGTGATTTATCTAACAACGTTGACAGACCTTTTTCTTGGAAAAATTTCTAAATTTCGTGCAGAAAATAGTTGAAATTTTTTTAAAAATCAGAAAAATGGGCAGTGTTGCTGATTGTAAGAACACGATCTTTATATCGAAATGTAGAATTACAAAAGTAAGGGGGCATTTTTGTTATGATTGTATCTCAGAATAATTTAAATATTTTTATGGATATTTTTATCAATTCACTTATTACAAAAAACAGGAAAATTATTGGCAGATGGTGATGCACATTTAGTAACCATTGAGATACTAATTGACTGTCATCGACCTAAATACATCTAAAAATTTAATATTGATGAAAGATCAGCATAGCAGCAATTTAATCGATCTTTTTTCTTTTTTCTTCTTTTCCCTTTATTTTTATTTATTTATTTTTTTTTCTTTGGAACGGGTATTTTTCTTGAATAACCTAATTAGTATAAAATCAACATGTAACATAGTAAAGCCGGTTGCTCATTCTCAAAACTAATAGTTTAAGTTGTTACGTTGCATTGTATAACGAAGTTTGATTTGAGTGTTGCGTCATGAACTCTAATTCCATAAATTTTATTGAAAACTAAGGAGTATCTCCCTCATGCATAGCTCTGTCCTTAGCTGATTTTGGCTTTAAATTTAGATCACGTTGGTTATTTGTTCTCAACATCTGTGAGTTTATGGTCTTCCAAACGTTTAGATTTTATCTGCACTGATGAGACATAAGTTGTCGAAATGCGCATATGCAGAAAGTAAATTCACAGTGACTTCGGTATTTAGTTATCCATACTGTGATCTATCACATTAAAAATTAATGATTTCTATTGCCAAAAATGATATTAAATCAAACTGATATGAGACCTTTTCTTTATCATATATATTAATAAGTACATGTAGTTCACTTTTTATTTTTTGAAAGCCAATATCAGCTAGGGACAGAGCTTTGCATGAGGGTGATTCTATTTTATATGATATGAGACCTTTTACTTATCATATATATTAATAAGTACATGTAGTTATCAGTGGCCGTTCATGTCATTGGCGCTACATATTCACGTGTAATACAAAAGTCACGCGTAAATTTGGTTAAAATGACGCGTAATAAGTTAATATTCACGCGTGAATTGTACATATTCACGGGTGATTTTTTGTAAATTACGAGTGATATTATTTACGCGTAATTATTTTCTGTATCACGCATGAATCTATTCGTATAACGCGTAATTTGTCTACGATATGACGCGTCATTTCCGAACGCAATTAAACCAATGAAATAGACTGTTACAAATAAGGATGGTCTGTTTCCAAATATGGCTACCTCTGGATGTCAACAAAGTGAGCGAGAGAGATTCCTGCAGCGAGTAAAAGAAACTGCGGATTACTGTTGGCGAATCGGCCAATCAGACAGACAGGATGAAGATACCATAACCAGTTTACATCATATGACCTAATTTACGGAGGGTACCCTAGTACCCTAGGTTCGTATAGTGAAAACGGCAATTTGGACCAACTTTGGTAATGTCGGCTGGACCTTTCTAGGGGCGTTGAAAAGTTGGGCCTTACAGGACAGGTAGGTACATGTAATTCCTTTTGTTCGAGCTATAGTGTATAATCCCTAGACCCGTACGAAAAATTCGGACGCAGTTCCATAGAGGGTACCCTACATCACAAAATACCGATTTGGACCAACTTGGCTAATATGGGCTGGACCTTGCTGGGAGCTTCGCAAAATCGGGCCTTATAGGGCAGGTAGGTACATGTAAAAGCTTTCATTTGAGCCATAGCGTATTATCCCTAGACCCGTACGAAAATTTTGGGACCTAATTTACGGAGGGTTCCCTAGTACCCTAGGTTTGTATAGTGAAAACGGCAATTTGGACCAACTATTTGTAATGTCGGCTGGACCTTTCTATGGGGTTCGCAAAGTTGGGCCTTACAGGGCAGGTAGGTACATGTAATACCTTTCGTTCGAGCTATAGCATATAATCCCTAGACCCGTACGAAAAATTCGAACGCAGTTCCATAGAGGGTACCCTACATCGCAAAATACCGATTTGGACCAACTTGGCTAATGTGGCTGGACCTTGCTAGGAGCTTCGCAAAGTCGGGCCTTATAGGGCAGGTAGGCACATGTAATCGCTTTTGTTCAAGCTATAGCGTATAATCCCTAGACCCGTACGAAAAATCGGACGCAGTTCCATAAAGGGTACCCTACATCGGAAAATACTGATTTGGACCAAACTATTATATCGGGACGACCAATCTCATATTTGTGGCGGTGGAGCGTGTTCGAGCCGGAAATGATGTACACCAGAAGTGTTGTCAGCGGAAGTCAGGTGACCGGAAGCGGAAGTTACGTGAGCGGAACACGAAGTGATTGTGTTGCGTATGCGCAACCGGGTTAAGGTCTCATATACCAGTTATGACGTTGCCATTTACTTCAAGGCTAAATCAGCAATTTTCCACTGTTTGCCCTCAACATATAGGTTTAGCTTGACCTTTGAGTTGTATATCATTTCGAAGCATTTTAACTAAGGAATCCAAATCTGCCATAAAATTATGGGGTGAACCGTTTAGATTTTTCGCAAAATGGCACCGAATAAAAATATGAAATAAACAATAATATTTACATTTGAAAAAACATGTGCTTCCCAGTCCTTGTCAGGGCCTTATTATGCACCCAGTAAAACAATATTCATACACCAGCTTCAAATATGACAGTTGTCTCAATAAATATACATAATCAGCTTTCAAAAAAGTATTCTCATGGTATTCTAACTGAAAGGATAAACATTTTAGCACTTCAAACATCCTCTTTTCAAATTTTAGATTTTTTAGGAACTTTATGACTGAGGGACCAGTTGACCCGGAACTGGTTAATGAGACCTAAGGTACCTAGAGTAATTTCTCCTTTCCCGCCATAATTCTATAGTATCGTCTGCTATTGTCATATCGTTAATAACATAATTATCTCCCTTCTTCATCGAATTCTTAGGGTGATCTCCCCTTTCTTCTTAATTTCAATAGTGTCATCTGCAATTTTTAGATGTCCGGCCATTTTTTATCCAATTCTTAGAGTGATTTGCCCTTTTCCGCATAATTTTCTCCTATCGTCTGCTATTCTGAGATTTCTTATAAATTATCTCCCTTTTTCTATTGCCATGGTAATTTTCTTTTTCATCTCTCCCATTTACCCCTCCTTTTACGTTATTATCTATAATTTATATGTTTGAGACGTTTCCTTAATATTTCATCCCTTTTTAGATGTTCCCTGCCCTGTAAAGCCCAACTTTGCGAAGCCTCTAGAAAGGTCCAGCCGACATTACAAATAGTTGGTCCAAATTGCCCTTTTCACTATACGAACCTAGGGTACTAGGGAACCCTCCGTATATTAGGTCCCAGCATTTTCGTACGGTTCTAGGGATCATATGCTATGGCTCAAATGAAAGCGATTACATGTACCTACCTGCCCTATGAGGCCCGACTTTGCGAAGCTCCTGGCAAGGTCCAGCCTACATTAGCCAAGTTGGTCCTAATCGGTATTTTGCGATGTAGGGTACCCTCTATGGAACTGCGTCCGAATTTTTCGTTCGGGTCTAGTGATAATACGCTATAGCTCGAACGAAAGGTATTACATGTACCTACCTTCCCTGTAAGGCCCAATTTGCGAAGCCCCTAGAAAGGTCCAGCCGACATTACCAAAGTTGGTCCAAATTGCCGTTTTCACTATACGAATCTAGGGTACTAGGGTACCCTCCGTAAATTAGGTCATATGATGTAAACTGGTTATGGTATCTTCATCCTGTCTGTCTGATTGGCCGATTCGCCAACAGTAATCCGCAGTTTCTTTTACTCGCTGCAGGAATCTCTCTCGCTCACTTTGTTGACATCCAGAGGTAGCCATATTGCAAACCGACCATCCTTATTTGTAACAGTCTATTTCATTGGTTTAATTGCGTTCGGAAATGACGCGTCATATCGTAGACAAATTACGCGTAATACGAATAGATTCACGCGTGATACAGAAAACAATTACGCGTAATTTACCAAAAATCACGCGTGAATATTAACTTATTACGCGTCATTATAACCAAATTTACGCGTGCCTTTTGTATTACGCGTGAATTTGTAGCGCCAATTACATGAACGGTCACTGATATGTAGTTCACTTTTTATTTTTACATCTCTAGTAAATATTCACCTGGTGGATGTTGATCTTTCAGTGATAATATAATATCAAATTCCTATAGTGTCTTTGAACTCAAACGTAGATTGCTTATTTCTACTGCATTTTAAAACCACTGAAAAACCTAACATCCCGACGACACACTTTGCTTTTGTCTACATGAATAATCAGTTTATCGTATACATTTGCACCCTTATGAAAAGACTTTACTTGTGTCATACCATTTTGTACCACCGTTTGTCATGCTGCCTCCATTTATTACCGTTTTTTTTTAATTTGTTAATTTTAATTTATCTGAATTCTTTTTTATTATTTTTATTTTTGTCCATAATAGATTTTTAAAATGATGCTCTGGTACTGACCAATCAGAAAGGGTAATATCGTTTTGTAGATACCGTGTTCTCATTATATAGGCTGTATGTTGTGTTACCTTCTATCGCGGATTGTTTACTGAAATTAAGCTTCGAAGGTGGACCCAAAGGGTATGGAAAACTTTACAAAAAATGGCCTTGAACAACCCTTTTTCTTGAACCCTTTATTTCGGAGCTGAATGTGCAGGTGATTACAACGCATGTTTGATTTTTTAACTACTGTCTGTATACTACCTTTGTAGTATTTTCTCCTGTTTATGCACATCCCATTATTAATGTGCCTAATGTTAAAACTTAGTTTTCGGGATTTACGGGAATACTGTTCTTGTTTTAAATGCCTTTTTGGTTATTAAATTTATATCTTTGATAGTAGTATGCTCAATGTCAAAAGGATGCTTAGTTTTCGAATTTTTGTTAACGGAATAACACACAGATAAGGTTGCTTGTTAGCTAGATCAGCTTTTAAATTCTATATTTTAACTGTCGTAGAATGTTGCCTTGATCACGATTTCTGTAATATCTCATTTTTAAGGGGTACCCTATATCTTAGCTTCAGATATGGTACTTTAAAGTTATAGAAATTAGTAGGGGTTTTTTTATATCCTAACTAAAGACTCTGCGACTGAGCTTGTCCGATAAAATGCTTCTATTCCATGCATGCCCAAAAAATGATGTTTTTACCAATGGGGTATAATGTTTGGCTGTGTTCTTCATTGGCACCCTACCCGTGTTTCTGTCTGGTCCTATTGAAATGAGTAATCTTTGCAAATGACCTTCTGTACACATTCATGTAAAGTTTGGATAAATTTGCTTGAATAGCTTAAGAGAGGATGATGAAAAGAGTGATTTTCTCAAAAAATCCAACATAAAACTATGTTCCTGTCTGGCCGCTTTGTTTTTTGTCTGATCGAAATGAAATGAACAATTTTTGTAGATCAGTCCTTCCATACATCATTCTTGTAAAGTTTGGTTGAATTTGCTTCAATGCTTTCAGAAGAGGAAATGTGATTTTCCCATAGGTCTGATGTTAAAATATGTTCTGTGCTGGCGGTCATGCTTTTTGTCTGATCGGAACGAAATGGGCATTCTTTGTAAGGGACTTTTAGTACATCATTCCTGTAAAGTTTGGTTGAACTTGCTCCAGTAGTTTCAGAGGAAAAGATGAAAATGTGATTTCCATAGGGTCCAATGTTAAACTATGTTCCGTGTTGAAGGCTAGTGTATTCATTGTATCAGAACTAAATGAGCAATCTTTTTAAGGACCTTTAGTACATCATTCCTGTAAATGGAAAAAAGAAGGGAAACGGGGAAAGTGTCAAAGAGACAACGACCCAAATTGGAGTAATAATAACTCAAAGCCACCATAAGATCTTCAATGAACGATGAGGAAACCAAACACCCAATGGCAGGTCGGATTCGGTCCCTAAATAGAGAGTAATCAAGTTCAGCGAAATAAACATCTCCTAGACTCCTACAGACATCAAGTAAACTAACTAGGAAACAGACAAGACACACAAAGGCTTAATAAATTTCCTGACTTAGGACAGGCGCAAACCTGCTACGGCGGGGTTAAACTAGTTTTATTGGGCTCAAACCTTCCCCCTATAGCCAATGTGATAAATCAAAAAGCAATCGTTACAACAGTAAAATTCAGTTAGCAACAGGGCTGAGTCAATTGTGAAAAATGAAACTCAAAGAAATAAATATACGGACATAAACATGAAATCACAAAAGACTACTAGCAGTTAACTGACATGCCAGCTCCAGACCAATTATCAACTGACAAATAAAGTTATGTACCCTCAGTATACAGCTTTCACCAAGATCCCCTCCAATGAGGAGTTTAGCATGATGATTTCATGCATATACTAGAATACATAACCCTTGTCCATGCAATACTGATTTTAGAAATTTAGAATGTGTTTAGTTAAGATGCAAAGACCTTATCTAAATATCAATGTTAATACCAAAGAAGGCCATACGAAATGACTTTACGACAATACCGTAATTATAACCTTTATGAATTAGACGATTTAAAAGTTTAATAAGTTTGTTAGGTTTGGTTGAATCTGCTTCGGTGGTTTCAAAGGAGAAGATGAAAATGTCATTATCCCCATAGTGTCCAATGTTTGAACCTAAGTTCCACACTGGCGGCCATGTTTTTTTATCAGATCGGAATGAAATGAGCAATCTTTGTAAAGAACCTTCCATACATCATTTTTGTAAAGTTTGGTTCAATTTGCTTCAGTGGTTTCAGAGGAGAACATGAAAATGTGATTGTCCCATAGGGTCAAATGTTAATATTTGTTCCGTGGAGGAGGTCATGTTTTTATTGGATCGGAACGTAATGAGTAATCTCTTTTAAGGACTTTTAGTACATCATTCCTGTAAAGTTTGGTTGAATTTGCTTCAGTGGTTTCAGAGGAGAAGATGAAAATTAGATTTTCCGATAGGGTTCAATGTTACATTATGTTCCATGCCGGCGGCACTTTTATCGGATCGGAACGAAATGAGCAATCTTCGTTTAGGGCCTTTAGTACATCATTTATCCCTATAAAGTTTGGTTGAATTTGCTTCAGCGGTTTCAGTACATCGGCAAACGAATACCGAAGCAAGAATGAGGAAAGGGGAAATTCCAAAAAAGGAGATGAAAATGTAATTTTTCCAAAAGGGTCCAATATCAAAACTAAGTTCCGCGCTTGCGGCCATGTTTTTGTCGGATCGAAACGAGATGAGCAATCTTTGTAACGGACCTTTAACACATCATTCCTGTAAAGTTTGGTTGAATTTCTTCAATGATTTCAGAGGAGCAGATGAAAATGTGAAAAGTTAACGGATGGAAGCCGGACGACGGACGCCAAGTGATGGCAAGAGCTCAGACTTACCCTGTGGGTCAGATGAGCTAATAAAAAGCAATTGAATTGAAATATTTTTTAGAATAAGAATGCAACTTATTATTCATTGATTTTTTTTTATAATTTGTCGGGGTTAATTTTTGAATGAAAAAGGTCTTGAATTAAATATAAGGACGCTTTCGTTGAATTTGAAATTACTACGCTTATTTTTCGAAATATTTTAACTTGAATGGAAACACAACTTTCAAATGTTCATATTTTCCAAAAATTATTGGTGAAGTATCTGCCATTATGGAGAAGCGCTAAATTTGTCAAAAAACTTCCAAATTTGAAGTTGATCCGAAATTTTCGCCGCTTGACAGATGTTTAAACCGTACGAAGCGAGATAACTCGGGTTCATATGTGCCAAAATAAATCAGTTTAAAGTATTTCTAATTTTAATGTACATTTAAAACACATTTTAAATGACATTCTGCTATCAATTTAGATAATATATAATAGGGCTTTGGTCCAGTTTCATTGGTTTTACATAGTATTATGTCAGTTGGGGTTTTTTTTTGCATCGAAATTGTCGTAAGTCATACTAAAAACAAAACTATGATTGATTTTATCGAGGTTTTACGCCATAAAATTAAATTCAAGGCTTCCTTTAAACAATTATTTAAAATATGACTAAAATTACTACAAATGTATTCAAAATAATTGAAAGCGTCCTTTATATATTTCAGATACAAATAATTAAAATTACATACCTTAAAAACAAATGCTAAATGTGAAACTTGTTTAATAAGAATAAATGACAAATCATTAAAAAGCAAATTAAAAAGTAAAACAGTGAACATCCCTATGAGTTTACATTATAAAAAAAGTGTTACAAGTTTGTTCATGAAATAAAGCAAATTTTTAGTTGGATACGATTTTTCTAACTTTAAGAATTGACCTTTTACCCCATTTTAATAAAAATGTGATCAAAGTCGATCTCTACGACATTGTTGTTTCGATGAGCCATTGTCTCCAATTTCCAAAGATGTATAATGCAGGTGTGTGTGATTCCGTTTACCAAAATTCGAAAAATCGTTGCTTGGGCACCCCACTATAACTATCGTAGGGAGTTCCCTTTTCACGATTCTTTAATTCCTCGTTTTTAAGGGCAACCCTTTAGAGGAACTTGATGTGAGATATCTCTGATATGCTACTAAAAGGCTTTTAAAGTTTAATGAATCAATGAAGGGATATGGAGTAAATGCACATGAGACAAATTCTCTACAAAGACATGATAAAAACAAGCAATGGAACAACCCATTCGTCTACATCTGAAATACTTATATACAAGTAATCATGCACTTTTTTATGCTTTTTAGCTCACCTGCCCCAAAGAGTCAGTGTGAGCTATTGTCCTCACTTGGCGTTCGTCGTCCGTCGTCCGGCGTCCGTCCGTTAACTTTTCACATGTTCTTCTCCACTGAAACCACTGGAACAATTTCAACAAAACTATACAGGAATGATGTATGGAAGGTCCTTTACAAAGATTGCTCATTTCGTTCCGATCCGACAAAAACATGGCCACCATCGAGAAACATAGTTTAACATTATACCCTATGGGAAAATTACATTTTTATCTTCTGCTCTGAAACCACGGAAGCAAATTCAACCAAACTTTACATGAATGGTGTATGAAAGGTCCTTTACAAAGATTGCTGATTTCGTTCCGATCCAATAAAAAACATAGCCGCCAGCACGGAATATGGTTCAACATTGGACCCTATTGGAATATCACATTTTCATCTTCTCCTCTAAAACCACTGAAGCAAATTCAACAAAACTTTACAGGAATGATCTTAAGTCCTAAAGGTCCTTAACTAGTATTGCTCATTTCCCTCCGATCCAATGAAAACATGGCCACCAGCATGGAACATAGTTTAACATTTGACCATATTGAAAATCACATTTTCATCTTCTCCTCAAAAACCATTAAAGCAAATTCAACCAAATATTACAGGAATGATGTACTAAAGGTCCTTTTCAAAGATTGCTCATTTTGTATTGCTCCGATAAAAACATGGCTGCCAGTGTGGAACTTAGGTTTAACATTGGATTCTACGGGAAAAATCACATTTTCATCTTCTCCTCTGAAACCATTGAAGCAAATTCAATCAAACTCTACAGGAATTATGCACTAAAATTTCATAAGCTCCTTTACAAAGATTGCCAATTTTGTTCCAATCCGAACAAAAAAAAAATGGCAGCCAGTGCGGAACTTTGGTTTAACATTGGACCCTATGGGAAAGTCACATTTCCATCTTCTCCTATGAAGCCGCTGAAGCATATTCAACCAAAGATTACAGGAATGATGTATGGAAGGTCCTTAACAAATATTATTACAGGAATGATGTATGGAAGGTCCTTAACAAATATTATTACAGGAATGATGTATGGAAGGTCCTTAACAAATATTGCTCATTTTGTTACAATCCGTTTGAAAACATGGCTGCCAGTACGGAACAAAGTTTAACATTGGACGCTATGGGAAAATCACATTTTCATCTTCTCCTCTGAAACAACTGTAGCGAATTCCATCAAACTTTACAGGAATGATGTAGGTAAGGTTCTGTACAAAGATTGTTCATATCATATCGATCCGACAAAAAGCATGGCCTCCAGTGCAGAACACAGTTTAACATTGGAGCCTCGTATGAGAAAGCCATCCTTTTCATTATTTCTCTGAAACTATTCAAGCAAATTTAGCTAAATGTATAGAAGGTCTTTTGCAAAAATTACTCATTTCAATAGGATAATACAAAAACACGGGTAATAAAGGAGAACACAGCTAAACATTAGACCCCCTTGGTAAAAAACATCATTTTTGGTCATGCATGGCATAGAAGCGTTTTATCAGGTGAGCGATACAGGCTCAATCTTGATATAAATGTCGCCTTTACTTTTAAGTAAAATTAACAACATTGAAAAAAAACCAACTACGCTTAATTTTCAAAAAAGTGCGACAACCAAATGAATGTAATAGCCATGTGATGAAGAAAACAACAAATATAAACTCCAAATTAGCGCGAGAGTTTGTTCACTTTTGCATGTACAACGAGAAGTAACTTTGTTTCTTTACTTGACCAAATGACTCATCAGATTGCATATTTTAGAATGCTTGCGTTTTTGAATTTTCAAGTATATGTAGAAATTTCATGTTTAAACTGACATTTTCCAATAAATTTAGATAATCTAACTGCCAATGAATTTCCTAGTTTTGAAAGTTTAAAGAAAACTGTTGGAGAATACATCCCGACAATATTCATGATAATAAACGATCATATATAATAATATCTTCTTCATGAAACAACGGCAGTAGAATACCGAAGGAACAGAGGGTTGAAATTCACAAAACTCGAAGTCCAAACCCAGGGCAAAAACGAGAACACGGAAAACAATGACGTTAGACACAAAAACAATAACGTTAGACAGATACAAAGTATAGAAACAGAAATTACAACATTCAGAACAAAGGCACTCACAGTGTGAACTCCAGTGAAACTGAGAGTAACATCAGGTGCTCCGGAAGGGTAAGCATATCCTGCTCTGTTAACAGAACCCGTCACACTGTGAGTGATTCAATCCGGGAAAATGTCAAAGTCGGTAGTCAATTCCGGGAAGACGTGAATCTAGCTGAAAATGTCCACTTTCATTTGGGATACTGACGCATCATATCTTTCAATGATGCTATGAATGACCAAAAAAAAACAAATTGAACAAATAAAAGGATGTGTCCTGTTATTCCCTCTTTTCTCATGTGAAGTAAAATTAAATTGACCAAATACATGGTAAAATTAAGAAAGATGCAACATTGCCAAAAGCATTTATGTGAAGTTTTACCCACAACTGACTCCCAAAATAGCATGAAAACTGAATAAAGAGCTGGCCAGACAAATGATGTACCCTATTTGCTGATACTTGATAGAAAAGTTACCAAGTTCAATAAGTGATATTTTGAACAAATGACCACAAATCGAAATCAAACTACCATGCACACCTCTAATACATGTACAAATGATCTGCAAAATTTTAATTTTCTATCTCAAAAAACTAATACTGTAGGAAATTTGCACAGTAGAAATGGGGCACACTGTTGGCAGATATTTTTCGTAAAAATATTTAACTCCAAGAAGTGGTACTTTTGCCATAATTGATCAAAAATAAAAACCAAAGAACCATGCACACCTCTGATATATCTACAATATGAACTTTCTTTCTCGAAATTTCGAAAACGGCGGAGGAGTTGCTTTGGACAAATGGGGTTCCATATAGGCAGACATGTGAGGTAAAAAGGACTAAGTCCAACAAATGGTATTTTTGGCATAAATGGTGAACGATCAAAATCAAAGTATTACCTTTCATAAATTTACAATTGATCTGCAGACTACAAACTTTTTATCCTTAAAAACTGTAGATTTTATCCTGACAAATGAGGTACCAAGTTTGCAGATATTTGTCCAAAAAATGACTTAGTTCAACAGCTGGTGTTTATGGCATAAATAATCAAAAATCAAAATCAACGTAACATAAACACCTCTTAAATATGTCTAAATAATGTACCCATTTGATAGTAGCACGCCATTTTCACTATTTCAATAACTATAGTTTTCCGAAATAAAACCATGTTACAAATTTGACTTATTTTACCGAAGGATCGTTTTTTTAAAGAAGTTACAGATTTAACAGATTTTACAGATGTTAAAGAGGTTACAGATTTCATAATTTGACAAAAACATTTAAGATGTTTTACAGAAGATATGAACATTTGATATCTAAATATAATGAGACTCGCAAACAGCTTATTACTAAGGGCATTTCTCACCCTCGATTTTACGGAAATATTTTTAAAAAATGTCAAAAACTGATAAAAAACTGGGACGTAACTTACATTCTTTACGTAATAGACCGGATATTCTTCAAGATTTCGTTAAATTGGCTTTGAGATCCAATGACCTGAAGATTTTACAATTATACTAGCTTCTCACTGATACTGCCGATGTCTACCAAGTAATTAAGTCGACTTTCTAAATAATTATATCGACTTGTCTGATAATTATGTCGACTTGTCACATATTTATGTCGACTTGTCAGATAATTATGTAGTCTTGTTAGATATTTATGTTGACTTAAGGATGGCAGACATTGGCGTTAGCTGGTCAATAGACCACATAATAAAATATTTTTTATCTGACGAGTGAATATAATTATCTGACAAGTCAACATAAATATCTGACATGTTGACATAAATATCTGACAAGTCTACTTAATTAACTGACAAATAGGGGGCAGAACTATGCCACCATAGATGTCTAATGAAATCCATGATAATTCGTTACCAAACCCTTCGGAAAGTTTTGAATTTGATTATTATAGCGGCGAGCACTCCTTGACCTATCTTTCTAAATTACGTTTTGTCTTATTCTTTCCTTTTCAAGATTGTGTTCTTGAAGTTAGTGGTCTATCTGTATTGGGTTTTATTTGTGTTTATCATACTGTAAGGAAACCGGAAAGAGAAAGGGGAGGTTTAGGTACCCATAAACCGGTTTAACTCTACCCTGAGCTGTTGCTATTGCCGATACCAAGTCCGGCTATCCCGAGTTCCCATTGTTGTCTATGCTTGTCTTTTGTCATTTTATTATTTTTCTAGTGAAGTTCCCTCGTGGATTGTGGCATGTGATTGTAATGTTCGGCCATTGTAAGTGTTTTCTGTTATCCTTTCTTCATTAACGTCTCAACATTTTCTTTTAAAAGAAATGGTGGAAATTGTTGTTGGTTGGCCCGCGGCTCGAAATCGATTAAGATAACTGGAAACATTAACAATGGTCGAAAATTACAATCTGCCACAACCCACGTAGGAACTGCATAAGAACAAAAACACAAAGATACAAAAGACAAACATAAAAATGAAAGAGACGCAGAATATCCGGACTTCGCATCGCACTAGCAAAAGTTAGCAGTAGGGTTAAACCGGTTTATTGTCACACGCTTTGTTTGGAGGAAATTTTCTACAGTTTTTAAGATAAAAGTTTTTTTACTGTTATTTTGTAAATATATTGAAGATTTACATTGTACATGTACTTTGATTTTTTTTATTTGATTTTTGAAAATCTTTACCAAAAATATCCGTTGTTTAACTTATTCATTTCTGTGTATAATATACGAAAACAGGATACCCCCATTTTTTTGTCTTGAGTAAATACATGAATACCGAACTTATCAAAAACTTAAAGTCATCAATAGAGAAGTTTTACGGTCGACGATGTTGTGGATCGTTATGGGATATCTGTTTCCCAGATGACAACAGATCTTTCCCTCTACAACTAAAGTTTGTTTTTCCATTATCGGATTTGACTTTACTACCGGAGTTGACATGTTCAACACGGCGGGTGTCTTATAAGAAGCAGGAGATGCTTACTCTACCGGTACACCTGATCTCGCCCATGATTTTTATTTGGTCCGAGTTGTTCATCTGTATGTGTGTTTTCATTTTTCTTTTTTGTCCCGTACTCAAGTGGTGTCCTTGTTGCTTAGTGTTTCCGATGTTGCCATTGTCCATGGATTGTTCGTTCTTTTGACTGACGGTTCAATCCCACTTACTTTACTGTAAATTTAGTTTCTACATATGGCCTTTTGATGACTTATGTCTCTTCAGTGCAGATAAAATCTAAATATTTGGAAGACCATAATCTCAAATCTTCTTCAGTTTTCAAGTAAGAAGTTTATCCTGCAATTTAATTGTACATATATGCATGGTATGTATGGTACTTTGATTTTTTATATTTAATTATTTGTGCCAAATATCTGCCATGAGGATTATTGTTGTGCATCATGAGTACAAGATGTTTATTGTTCTGGGATTTTTTTTATTCCAAATTAAATGTTACCCTGTAATTTTTAGATAATTCTGTAGCCAATGGTTATTATTTTGTCATAGTTTTAATATAGACAGTAAACTTTTGTTTTATAATGTACCAAAGATACATATCAAATTTTGATATATTTATACGTTTCTTTAATATCCTTTCATTTTTCATTTTCTCTACACTTGTAAATTTAAGATTTTAACAATATTCAATTCAAATAAAAGGTCAATTAAAAGTTATTTGCTTTAATCTTTATTTTCGCCGTGCTTCATAGGAGAAAAGACCCCCAAGTCATAATATTCATAAAAAAATATTCGGTTCTGATGTGTTGTCATGATAGAAATTAGTCATCTGAATTTGTGATCTTTTTAGTACACCTGTCTTTTACATTGCTTTGTCATTCTTTAATCAATTAATTAATCTTAGAGTACAAAATATTTATTTTTTTATACTTGTATACAATGTTTAACCAACATATCATATGTCGTCGTAGGTTCTCAGTCAAACGTTTGACAGACTTTCTTTTATTTTAAGTTACGCATTAAACATATCAGTGATTTCTGTTATTTTGTTTTGTGTCACATTTAATAAACTTTATGAATATCTTGTTCATTGAAATAAGAATCAAAATAAAACTGTTCAATAACCCGCATACTTTCTAAGAGAGCATCTTTGACCTCATAAAGTATTTCTGAACAAAGTTACTTAAACATGTAAAAGTAAACATGCGTTCTATATGCGCTTTGCAGCGTGCTTCACCGCACACGACCGCAATGTAATGATACTAACCAGTGTAAGCCAAAATGTCTTTTGAAATGCCTGTACCAAGTCAGGGCCATTGTGGTGGACAATTTTTCCACTGGTTTTCCACCTGTTTTGTCTTTTTGCCTTGTGGACTTTGTTATTACCCACATTTTGTAATAATGATTTACTCCCATTTTGTAGTTGAGGATGGTCACTCTTCAGGATTTTGAAACCGTCTATGACTTTTGGAATTCTCTAATTTTATCCATTATTATGAAGTAGAAGATTTTACACACTGACCCCCACTTTTCTTTTCAAAATATGATAAAATACATCTTCAATAAACTTCTGACAAAATATGATGAAATTCCTGATATGTTTTCATCGCATTTCAAAGGTTGATTAACTTAATGCAAAGTGAATGAAAAGTCTAGAGAAGTCTGGTTTCCCGCCAAAATTTCAGGCGTTTAAATTTCAAAAATGGCCACACTGACCTGTCAATATTTTTTGCTTAAAATGATGTATGATTCATATTCTGGTAAATAAAAATAATAATTTTAGATACTTGATATAATTGACTTGAGGAGTGACCATCCTTAAGATTTATATATTCTCCAAAACTTATCATTACAGTAGTAGTGCGAAATGATCCCAAGTCAAACCGGTAGTATTTTTATGGTCTTCATTTAATTTAAAAGTCAGCAGTGACTATTTTGGGGTTAAAGGTCACTGTAAAGTAGAGCAGTGAATACATGTAACATGTAAAGACCATGTGGTATATTTAAACGATGAAAGTTCACAAATGGTCAGCGTTAAAAACCTCACCAGCGTCATAGAAATATATAAAATGTGGATAGATAAATTTCCAAGTGAAAACCGAAGCAACAATGAAAAATTCAGAATTCCTAGAATGAATCATCAAGGTATGGAAGTATCAATAATTAAGAGACATTCATACATAATCCGGCTGTCCAGACTTCCTGTCGTTGTATACGTTTGTCTTTTGTCTTTCACTTGTGTTTTTCTTGTGCAGTTTCATTGTGGTTGTAGTTTTCAGCCATTATAGGTGTTTCTTATTAACTTTTATGTTTAATTGATAGATCAACCAATGGCTTGTACAGTCATTCCCAAATATTTATCTTTATGGTCTGCTGCATTTTATATCTGCTCTGAAGAATATTCTTTCAATGTCAGGTGTACGTTTTTGCAAGCAGCGTCGGCAAAAGAAATAGGCTTCTACCTTATCTAAGTTTAGTTTTTCTCCATCGCAGATTTATTTTTTTGCCTTGCTATTTTAAAGTTAAAGTTTGTTCTGCCCTTTATTTTGAATTATGTCAATATATTCGGATTTTATACCGATGACGCGTGCAAAATGCTTGCACGATTTATCTTTTCACTCATAGCTGCTTTGAACATTCCACCTGATTTGTCTTTTTGTCTCATGGATGTCGGCTCTCGGTAATTTTGTTAGTACTCCCATTTCATATACAATTGTTATCTTTCTTTCTTTTTTTTTTCGAAAATCACATAGAACATATCAGCAAATTCTGAATTTAATGAATATTTGTTGCTGCACTGTTCATATTGTACGTCAAGTAATTGCTTTCAATTGTACAACTGTCTCCATTGATCTGCACTGCAGAGACATAAGTTGTCAAAATGCGCATATGCAGAAACTAAATTAACAGTAACTTCGGTTTTTGTTGGTATTCACATCGTTATGCTAATATTAATATACGGTTTGGTCGATAAAGGCCGTTTGGAGGAGGATATATTTTTATGAATAATCATACAGCTAGGTAATTTCCAAATAAGAGACATGTCTGGACGGTAGCGTTCGCCAGGAATAGAACAAACTACTATAGATGTTTCGAGATCCTCAGTTATATTGGCTGATTGCCATATCTAAATCTATTGTTGCGTTGGTTGTTGCTGCTATGTCCTTGTTTGTATCCTCTATATCGTTGTTATTTTGTTAATGTTGGCTCAATTGTTTGGTCTTTTTTTATGTGTTATTGGTTTTGATGTCTCAATTTGTGTTGCTTTCGTATTTTTTTTTTTGTTTTTTTTTTTGTTTGTTTGTTTGTTTGTTTGTTTTGTTTTTTGTTTGTTTTTTTTGCTGCTGTTGCTGATTTCTATATTTTAGTAGCCTCTATATTGTATTTCTGTTAATGTGTTCTCCATTTATGTAGCATCCATTTTGTTGTGTTTATTTATTTATTTATTTTTATGCTTTTTCCATTTTGTTGTCTCTATAACGATATATTTGTCTTGTTTGTGTTGTCTTTATTTGTACTGAATCTATATTGCTTTGTTTTTTATCCTTTGAAAAATAATACAAGGAAGGACACTGAGCAAATGCACATGAGACAAAGTCTCTACCAATACATGGTAGAACCAAGCAATGGAACAACGATTTTATTGTTATTCTTCATCTTGGTGTCTCTATTTTTGTTGTCTCAAAAGTTTAACTATTTTGAACCTTTCGGACGAATGTTTCCCACAAGCTTACTGATTCGGTATTTGCTTGATGATAATATTCATTTTAGAAGACCATGTTATGTAATCAACATGTGCAATTAGGGTAACAACAAAATTACCGAACAGAATTGTCAAGAGCAGAAATCAAAGCAGTAAAAAGACAAAGTGGGCGCAAAACCACTGGAAAAAATGTCAGTCGCAATGGTCCTGGCTTGTTACAGGCATTTCAAAAGTAATGGTTGGTTAAACCGGTTTTGTGGTGAGCCAAACCTCCCCTTCCATTGTTGTAATGTCCGGTAGCAATTCAACATCAATTGCTTTTGAAAGGTAGAAGAATGTTCATCTCAGTACAAGGTAAAAGGAATCCTGAATCACAGATCGGGTCGAAACTTAAATATTTCTACCAGGGATTGAATTTTTTAAATGATTTACTAATCCATTTTACAAGTAAAGGAAGTAAATGGCTGAAGTCCAACGGTCCAAAAGACTATTAAGATTGACAAGAAATACAAAAAAGCTAACACAATGTTTCTCTTGCTTTATTATGATGTATGTTGAATTGAAACATAAATAACCTACCATATGTACAACTTAGCAACCAAATAAAGCTTTTAAGTAATACTGGGTTATACTACACATAATACTGAAATGGCTGAAAATAAATGATTAAAAAATATCTCGTAAATAACACTGAGACAGAAACTCCCTGTATACAACACAAAACTACGAGTCTATGACATTCTGTAACCAGATTGTATAGTATGAGTTAATGGAGTTATATAACCTATTAGTAATTCCCATTGCAATACTTTTATCTCATGATTTTCGTTATATAACTCAATTAAAAGTTTCTTCACATTTTTAATAATGAGAAGTAACCGTTGTTTTCACCATAATTGTAATGTAAATGATCACAAAAAACACACTTTCTGTTTGGTAATTATTTCTACAGAAATTTAAGTCTTTAAGAAAATTGTATTGGAATATTTTAGTCATGATGCTTGTGATTCCTTACGGTGTTTTCAAATTGTACATGACATCAGAACTGCACAGAATTCCTTTCAAATATAATGATGTGTTCTATAGAATTCTATAACCGTTAAAGAACTTTACTAGTAATCACACAAACATTAAAGAAGTCCGAGAGAAAAGTAAAAAATAAATAAATTTTCAAGTTTCAAGTTTTTTTTCACATTTAAGTGGGTAGACCTGGGTAGGCCTAAAATTTTCCGCTCGTTTAATTTTCTTAATATTTTCAGTATTAACACTACACATGTTCATGTCGACTTTAAGCAATTTTCAACAATTTTTACCGTCCCGTTTTTTGTCTAGTGGTCATCAAAGATACCCTGTTTCCTCATATTATTTGGTCCGTTCAAGACTTGATTGTGGTGTATAAAATTGGCTCTAATTAAATTTGTATTTGATTTAGAATTATTTCAAATGCAAAATTCTATAGTTTAGACATATGTGGAAGAAAGCATGAATAATGATAGTAAATTTAACTAGGCTGAACTGAAATAAGTGGGTGTTCTGAACAGTATAGGCTGAATTTTTTACTCTATTTTGATCACTTTCAAACACCTATTGTAAAAAATTCTGTTGTTTAATTTTGACCAAAAACTGAGAATAGAAAGAAAACTAGTAGATGTAAGATATATTAAAATATTAGAAAATTCTACCGTCCTATTTTTTCTTAATTTAGAATAAAGTGGATAAAAATCAATAAAATTGCTGAATCTGTACTATAAATTACCTCCCTTGGAAGAAATCTGACCTTTACATATTTTCATTATCTTTGAACAGTATTTCAAAAATGTATGGTAAAATGCACTCATTATAAATAACTGGATGTTGGGTAAATGTATTATGACAAAGTGAATATTTATTTGCTGTGTGGAAAAAATTTTACAATTTTAAAATTTTGATCATACCTATTGCAATGATTCTATTTGTTTGTGTAAGTAATAAAAAAGTGAAAAACAGAGTTATCTCCTCCTACCCCAGGTCTACCCCCTTAAGTAATAGAGAGACAAAACGTATAAAAGCTATAAATTATGCTTCAGTCACAAAACATCACTAGAATTGTCGCAAAGGTCTGATGTCGTGATAACACCTCTAAAGAACATACAAAATCCTTAATCACATCTAAAACAGTTATCTTGGAATAATGAACTAATGTGAGATAAAAACAAACAGAAATATTAACAACAGTTGTGGTACTGTTTTAGTCAGTTAATGCAAATACAAGTTACAAGAAACTTCCAAACGCACTGTTGCTCTAGCAACAGAATATATTTGTAATTTTTTTTCCCAGCTGATGCTATAAGTCATGTGCCTGATACTTTAAATGAATAACTACATACATAAACCATGATTTATGTATTAAATGAAACAAAAATAGTTTCAGAAACATAAATACAACATTACTCATTTCATATATATAATTAATTCTTACATGATAATGAAAATCAGAGAAAATGAATTTATATATAGGGTTGCACATTTTACTCTTTTCTCAAAATTACACTTATTAGTGGTAAAATGGATAAAAATGCTCTTTTCTTGCAAGAAGATAAAAATGGTTGATCAGCAAAGAGATGGCGATGACAAAACCTTGTATTGCGTGGTTTGTGCTGCCTTTCCTTTGTCCGGGAGGAAAGCTTGGAATGCGAAATCGAGAAAGAGAGAATTTGTACGTATTGAACAGAAAGCTATCCTAATAATGGCTGTTGTCTTTTTAGAATTTCTCTGGTCTCCTGTTATCCCATAATAATCTCCATAACCGACCGTTATATATAAACATAAAATTCTACATCTACATAACAGTAGTAGAAATTAACCTTTCTGTAAATTAAAATCAGCTGCCAAGCGGTTGGGTCCAGTAAGGCCGCCTTGAATTTTGAGAGGCGATATAGTGACGTCCTCTCCCAAATCTGTTGAATGTTTTAAACCTTCATTCAAAACAAGTTCAAGCTCACGCTGTCTTTCAATTTCCGACTTCACATTTAAATTGCTGAAATCACGGATTAATGTTCCATTTGCACTACGTTTATTTCGATAAAACACGTCTGCCGTATTAGGCTTAGTGTGTGTTTGGTACTTTTTCCCTTTCCCTTTCGACTTGAAACTTTGAACTTTAAATCCATTTGACAACCAAAGCGAGGTTCTTTGTCGTTCAAGTGGGTGTATGTTGACAAGATGTTGATGAAAAACATTCATATGGTTTTGGTTTCCGTCAGATAAAAGAGTTCCAGAGTGGCTTTTAAATCTAGTTTTTGTGTTGTAATGTGGGATTTTCCTGTAAATGTATTATAAAATACATATGACAAGTCGTATAAAAGACACATTAATTGCAAAAAATGATAGTTTCTAAAACATATGCAGTATTACACTTGCTAATCCAGAGATTTCATGGATTAAAAAAACCCTTTACGAAAAAGAAAATTAAATCTTTTTGCAAAATCTATGCAAACATTTACAAGAATTGAAAAAAGCCTTCAACCTCATTTTTCTGGAACCATATTGGACCCACTTTTTGGAAAGCTGTATCCTATGCATCTTGTGTACAATTTAAAAAAAAATTAAAAACCGTTAAAAAGTAATCTGCTATCCCGAATTCCTATCATTTTTCGTTTGCCTTTTATTTGCAATGCAAAGCGGAAGCACAAACTTCATAATAGATAAAAATAAAGAATACAGCAGAAGCTGAAATTACAGAATGTAGAAAATCTTTTCAACATCTTGGGAGCAACTTTGCTATAGCTTAAGCATTTACTGATGCAATGTATATGGGTAAATAAAAAATAGTTCTTGTTACTTTTTGGTGTTATGAAGTCAATTATTTTCAATTTTCCATAGATGTGATTCTATCTGAATTGACGAGATATAAATTGTTGAAATGATAGAATATCCTCCAATCATATGTTTTTAAAAGATTTTACATATAGTTTCTGGATCGATATCATATTGATTAAATATTTCGATTACTAATCAAGTTTTTACTAATTGTACCCGCTATTTCAATACAATTTACATAATTCACAATATAATGAATCTCGATAATTTTAATTTTACAGTGCACTTTTTCAAACAAAAATGTATTACCTTTTCTCTTGTGGTTCCTGGTCTGTGTCTTGATCTTTGTTAGAAGTATTTTTGATGATAAAGCTAACATGCCCATTTGGGTTTTCAGATGAACCACTGTATGGAATAGAGGGAGGAATAATCCCACATGGTTCCGTACTTCGAGGTCTTCTGTTGGTATTCAATAATTTTAGCCGGATGCCTGACATGACAACACGTTGTCTATAAGAACTATAAGAATTTTCGTATAATGCTGGTAATTTCTTTGTACTACAGAACGGAGACGCGGTGGATATTCTCACGGGTTCTGTACAATTAAATGTCTCTTCCTGCACGTTTGCATTACAGTCATGGCTACAAGTAACAGATGAATCACCGTTGACATAATATGGCGGTGATGGCTGACCCTCCTCTTCAACACCTACTAAAAGATTTAAATGGTTTGTTTTACATATGTCTCATAAAACAATATATAACTAGTCAAATAGAACTTGAACAACCATTTAATACTTTGATCAAACGATTAAGTTTTTTATCTACATTTAAATGGTCTTTGATACGTAAATAATAACATTTGAATGACATCAAAGATATTTGGTACATATTCTGTTTTACAAACAATGATTATATGTAAAATGTATGTCCAGGTTGAGAAAAATCACAAATATTGTTGCAAAAGCAGCCTTTTTTAGTAATATTGATGGAATTGGTTGCCTGTATAACTTTCATTCTAATGTAATTGTAAAATACCAAAATTATTAAAGTAGAAAGTCTGCAGATGACTCCTTCACATGTTCAAAAACTTATGTCTCTTCGAGGCAGATATAATCAACAAATTTATTTACACACATTTGGAAGACAAGAAATCCAAGTAAATTTAAATGCTGCAAAGGAACAGATGTAAAAAATTGATAACAGGAAACACCTACAATGGCTGAAAATTATTATTACATGCCACAATCTGCCATTGAACTACACATGAAGAACAAGAATAAGACAATGCTTAAAAGTAACCCAAAATTAGCAGAGAACAGAACTGTTCAACAATATGGATATATAGCGGCGAACACTCCTTGACCCTAATTTACGTTTTGTCCTATTCTTTCATTTTCAGGATTGTGGTCATAGAGTTAGTAGTCTATCTGCATTGGATTTTATTTGTATCTTTATGATACTATATGGAAACGGGATAGAGAAAGGGGAGGTTTGGGTACCCATTAACCGGTTTAACCCTACGGCTAGCTCTTGCTAGTACCGGTAAAAAGTCCGGCTATCCCGAGTTCCTATCGTTGTCTACGTTTGTCTTTTGTCTCTTTGTTGTTTTTCTTGCGCAGTTTTCTGCTAGATTGTGGCACGTTTTTGTAATCTTGAAATTGACAACAGAGGTAAACTTCAAACTAAGCTGTACGACAAACGCGATGACTTCACTTTTCCAATAGTCAACTTCCCTTTTCTTTGTAGCAACATCCCAACAGCTGTGGCGTACGGAGTTTACATCTCCTAGCTCGTCTGCTATTCAAGAGCCTGTGTTCGATACAGTGATTACCTTGATAGAGCCCGGTTGCTCATAAATAGGCTACTTCAACATGGGTATGATAACTTCTTGAAGTCATCCTCCAGAAGTTCTTCGGTCGACATCACCATCGTGTGGACCGCTATGGGATATCTGTTTCCCAGATCTTTTCCTGTAAAGCTTAATTGTTGTTTTCTAATGGATTTGACTTTACTACCGGATTTGACATGTTCAACACGGCGGGTGTCTTATAAGAAGCAGAAGATGCTTATTCTACCGGTGCACTTGATCTCACCGATGGTTTTTATTGGGTCCGTGTTGTTCATCTTTGTGGGTGTGTGTCTTCATTTTTCTTTTCTGAGCCGTACTCGTGTTGTGTCTCTGTTACTTTGTTTTTTTCAGATGTTGCCATTGTCCTTGGATTGTTGGTTTTGGATTGACGGTTCGGTTCTCACTTACTTTGTGATTTTCGGTCATTGTAGGTGTTTCCTGTTATCTTTTGCTATCTTCTGTTTATCAATATAATGAATTAAACATGTTTATGGAACAAAAATACTTAAACAGTTTCTAATATTTTCCCAGAATTTACTTCCTCGTATTTTACTAGAAATATGTTTTATTGTTGTTTCCATCTTAAATAAATGAACGACAATAATATCATCACATTCCAGGTGCCATTCCAATAAGATATTTGGCAGTGGTCCCTCTAAAGTATTGTTTATACATATTGTTAGAAATAAAAACTTAATGTTTTGTTGTCAGTCATGTTGTTAAATTCCAAAAAGAGCAAACTAATTAGTCTTCCAAACGCTATTTTCAAGTTAAATTCCAAAAAGAGCAAACTAATTAGTCTTCCAAACGCTATTTTCAAGTCAAATTTAATTTGCATCAAATTCAAGAGAGCATTATAAACATCTCATTCACCAAATTTAATTATGCTGAGCGTAGTGTTTAGTTGAATTTTTATATGTAGTTTATTAGAATATAATTGTTTATTTTTTTCAAACAGGATCTTCCTAGGTTAAATTATGTTTCCCGCGAGCAGCTTTCTTTCGTGTTGGTCCGGGGGCATTACGTTCTCACATAATTTGCAGTACAGTTAAATTTATTTGCTTCAGTGGAGATAATCAAAAAGTGTTTCTTATTTGATTTTGTCCAAAAGATTCTTAGATCACGATGTCGACAGGAAACTGGAAGGCCGTTAGAGTTTGGGTTGGGCGTACGTTGAGTATTGATGGAGAATTTTGATTTAGTGATGGCTAGATCTAAGGATATGTCAAGGTAAGGATTAATGTTATTGTCAGTTACTAGAAGCATGAATATTGCTAAATTAAGGGGTTACGGCTTAGCCTCTCAGTGAGGGCTAAGGTAAAGGTTAAACTTAAGGAAAGGTATTATGGAAAAGTTAATTCTCCATATATACTCTGATGTAAACAATGAATGACTATAATGAGACATCTTCCTTTTTTGAATTGTCCAAGTAACATCACAATTCATGTAACTGGAGATAAATAAAATATAAAGTTGTGAACATATGACTGATAAAATTGACGATAAATATAAATAATTTGCAAACTGTAAGAAAACGTAGTCAAAAACTGGTTCCGTTACGTAAAAGAAAAAGGGGTAAGGTTTTGAAAACTACATTAAAATATAAATGATAAGTATAAAGAGCAAAAAAAAACACACACACAAAAATGCTTAAGATAATTTCCTAGACATATAAAAAAGAAAGGAAATGGGGTAAATGTCAAGGAGACAACATCCCATATCCAGGTTAAAACGACCCAAAACAAAGCATCTAGGGGTCACCGTACGGTCTTCAACACCGTGAGGAACAATTCATCTTACTGATTACAAACAATCCAAAACTCTGCTAAGAATAACTAATATTGCTACTTAATCTCAAAACAGGTCAAACAAGTCTTTCCCTACCTCCAAAATGCTGTTTTATGTTCAGCACGTTGCAGAGATGAGAGATCTACATTGCTTAAGTACATCGGCAAACGAATACCGAAGCAAGAACGAGGGAAGAGGAATTCTAAAATCATAAATCCAAAATCACGGCAATTCATATCAAACACGATTTGAGACAGTATGACAAAGACCAAATAAATAAACAAAAATGAACAAGAACGCCACATAAATATACCACTAGCAGTGTGAACTCGTACAAAACCCGAGGTATCATCAGGTGCTCTGGAAAGGTAAGCATGATCTGCTCAATGCGTGAAACCCGTCACACTGCCAGTGAAAAGTCCAGTTTTTCTCACAGTCGGTGTTGGTCAGCTCACTTTCACTTAAAAAACTGACACAATTCTCATGACCAATTTTGATGCAAAGATTTGTGTGTTGTTTATATTTCAATGATAGAGTTGATATGATAAAACAACAGATCGAAATTAAAAATTGATATATGTACTGCAAGTCAAAAAATGTTTTGGAAAGAAACGAAATTATTTCCATTTTACATCCCTTTGCTATTTACAATACATTTAATGACAATAAACGTGGATATGGAATAAATGCACATGAGTCTCTACAAATACATGATAAAATTAAGCAGTGGAATTGTTTTCATGTCTTTGCTAGAATGAGTTTCCCTCAGGTTAAAAATAGCCACAGTATAAACAATTAAAAAGATGAATAAAGTTTATTATATTATAACGATCCCAATGATTAGCTAAGTTAAGTATACTATAAGATTGCTTGATTGATTAGTAAATAGTAAATAACATGGTGGTTTTCAGCATAATATATTCTCAAAGCTGTATGATACTATGGTTTGGTCAGTAATTGACTATGGATCTTGTATCTGGGGAACCAAAAATTTCTCTTGTATTAATGCTGTCCAAATAAGGGCAATGAGATTTTTTATGGGAGTTGGTTAATATACACAAAATGATGTTATAGCTGGCGATATGGGCTGGAAGCCACCGTGTATAAGGCAATGGTCAAGTGTTTTAGACAGTGGGCAAGTTTCTCAGTTATGGACCATGATAGAATAAATTTTGAAGTATTTAAATGGTCAATAAAAAAGTCTAATAATGGAATGAAAAATTGGTGTTTTAGAGTTTGTGATATGTTTAAAATTCAAAATCTCGAAGAATCATGTGATTTTGAGAGTAATGTAATTTCTAAACTTATGATCAAACAAATTGAACAATCACTTTTTGATAAATATAAATCTGATTGGAGTAATAGAATTTCTGCATATAGTGACGGTAGTAATAGTAAATTGTTTAAGCATAGTTTTTGTACTGAAACTTATTTGATTAATAATTTGCCTCTTAAGTATAGAAGTGCGTATGCAAAATTTAGGTGTGGGGTTGCTCACCTTAAAATGGAACCGGTAGATATGAAAGGAAAGCAGTCAGTGAAAGAACTTGCTTTAATTGTAATGATCATGTCGAAGATGAGTTCATGTTTTAATGCAATGCCCGCTGTATGCAGATCTCAGACAACAAATGTTCGGGGGTATTTTAGATTTTATTCTAAATTTTAGTCTTTTATCAGATATAGATAAATTATATTTTTACTTGGTGATGAAAATGTTTTTAACATTGTAGCCAAGACCTGCTATAATATTTTTAAATTAGGAGGAACAGTTTTTGTTTCAATAATTATGATATTACGTTGAGTATAAATAGTTTTAAATTCAATATGGTTTAAAAAAGTCTCTCATAAATCTTTTAAGATTGGTACTTGCAATATATTTTATGTTATTGTTGTATGGCTGTTTTATATGTAAATATGTAATTGTACATTGTATGTAGTGGGACTATAATAAAAATATGAATCTGAATCTGAATCTTGATTACTTTAAGTTTTACGCCATGTGAGCAGTATTTCAGCTAGATCAGGTCGAAATTCTAAAATTGTGAAAGAACTAAATACCCAATTGCAGCAAATATACTTTCTGTAGATGTCCATTTCGACATCAAAACATTTGGAAGATCAAACCCACAAAATGGATAAAAGTTGATAGAGAACTTATAATTTATATGATTTAAATGGAGACAACAAAATCAGTTAAGCAGTTAAGGACAGAGCTTTGCACGAGGGAGACATTTCTGAATTTAAACAAAAAAACAAAAGTTTATAGATTTTGATCCAATTTTCCAAATATAACCGATATTAGGGACAACACCAAAGTACTGACTACTGGCCGTCTGACTACCCTTGGCGACTGACAGTTCACCAGCAAAGACATCGACCTGGTGGTAATTAATAACTAAATACCATGTTACTGTAAATCGAATTTCTGTAGATGGCAATTTTGACAACTTTGGTGATTCAAGTGCAGATCATGTCAAATCATAAACCAAAAAATGTATCAAAGCTTCAGACAACATATATCTAAATTTAAATAAATGGAAAGTCAAGAACAGCGCTATGTTTGATACAGATTTTCCTTTATTCAAACAAAATTTATATAAAAAATAGACATTAAAAGTTTCCAAATAAAATCAGGTTTCGGGAAAACCCTCGTGACTTACGATCCACCAGTTAAAGAAAAAAGAAATATAGGTGGATGAAACAACGGGACAACGAGTTTCGATTGCAACTGAAAAACTGAAAAAGGGTAGAAATGAGGTAAGGCAAGAAAGTTAGCCTTCTACATGATCCAAGTATGTCTGCTAATATAGATTGAAGATCATCATACAAATATGCTTGTATATCAATACTTATTTAATTGATTTAAAAGTATAAAATCCTTATTTTTTTCCTTGCATATCCCTAACACGCTTCAGTAATGTTGATTTCATATGCAAAGAATATTTAAACTACTTTCTCTAAACCGTAAAAGAACTTATATCATCAAGTTCCGAAACTATGGTTTATAATGCAACTTGGGCATTCTTGTATTTTAATAACGCACTGAGACATGATCAAATGTAGAAAAAATTGAATCAGAATATAACAGATCATCAGTTAGATAGGCCTAAACAGCAGAAAAACCATATTTTCTGAAGATGATTTTTCTATACAAAGTCATCTTACAAATTTCAAAGAATACAAAAACCTGTTGAAAAATAACCAAAACTGCTACTTAATATCAGAAGAGTACAAACACTTTCCCTCCCTACAAAAACTTAATTCTGAAAATGTTGCAGATTCTATTGTTGACAGATATTTTTTTATTCCATTTGTCAATATACCCGTGATCAGTTTAGATGCTAAGACTGGTGTTTGCTATAAGTATATAAGTTTCAGATGAAGCTATAATTGATTTGGAAAAAAATAGACCTAATAACTAAATACCGAAGTTACTGTGAATTTATTTTCTGCATATGCGCATTTCGACAACTTATGTCTCTCCAGTGCAGACAAAATCTAAACGTTTGGAAGACCAGAAACTCAAAGATGTTCAAAAACTGATAGAGAACAAATATGATCTAAATGTAAATCGGCTAAGGACAGAGCTTTGCATGAGGAAGGTACTCTTTAGTTTTCAACAAAATTTACAAAAATTTGGATATTGCAAGGTTCCAAATAGAATCGGCTTTCGGGTCAGCACCGAAGTACTGACTACTGGGCTGGTGATTACCATTGGGGACTAACAGTCCACCAGCAGAGGCATCGATCCAGTGGTAACTAATAACTAAATACCGAAGTTACTAAACCTGATACCATAAGAACAAAATGTTAACAAAAAATATCCCCTTATCACTGCAATTTTACAGGCTGTTCCTGTTAACAACTATGTTTAATTAATTTCTTTGCCAAAAGATCGCAAACATAGAAGCAATTTTAAAGATAGGACCGTAAATTCAGTATAATTATAGACTGATTTCGATGATAAGCAGCGCTTACAATACAATGGAAGAATTGAAAAACAAATATATATAAATAACTATTAATTTTAAATCTATGTGTTTCAGTTAAGCATTATTGTTATGATCTATCCATTCGCTTATTCTTTTGAGAAAACAAAACTTGTTTAATTCAATTTAGTCAAACATTCGACAATTGAGGAGCTGCATTCTTCACTTCTTTGAACGGGGAATAAATTATTTTCTGTCCTATGACTATTTTCTACAGAACTTTACTAAGTTTACAATAAAATTTTAAACCATAAATGAAAGCATGGGGAATAAAGTTATCAGCATGAAATGAAATAAATAACTATAAAGTAAGTGAGAATCGAAACTTCTCTCCAAAAAGAATAATTCAAAGACAATAACAACCAAGTGGAGATACACATACAGAAGAACAACACGGTCCCAATTAAAAGCAATTGGTGATATCAGGGGCACCAATATAGTAAAATTATCTTTTTAAAGTGCAGGGCTCAACAATTGTCTAGGTTCCTATTCTATTTAATTGCTGAACACCTGATATCACTTTGCAATCGGTACATGAACTGGTTGGATACAGTGGGTTATGACGGAGAACTGGTCCACTCTGCTATGAATCGGGATCTGAAGGATTTATACCACTAGAGAGCGGATGATGAACTTCCATCCAGACAAACCGATTGATTTTTCTTATTTTAAAATCATTTTTTCCCTTTATTATCAACGAATGAGTATACAAGTAAGTCATCGCCATCGGTCACATTCATTCGAATATTGTGACAGATATCTCTGATTTATCTACAATAAATTCATTACACAGTAGAATTAATTGTCACCAAGGTGGAATATCTCTAATTCTTTCAGTGTAACGCTGATCGGCACTTTTGTAGAAATTTGAAAAAATTATAAACTTGTTAATATTGCTATAAAAGTATATTTAGACTAGAGAAAGTCACTTTTTAAACACAGATAAAATCAGTACATGAGGACATATTAGTTTTTCCTTGTAATCATCAAATAACTATTTAAAATTATTGAAAACTTAATCTTAAGAGTGACCCTCTTTAAACCTCTGTGTAAAATGAAAATGTACAAAACATCCTAAATTGGTAGTCTATCGCTTAAACAGATAGGTTTAGAAGTATGAAATTTTGACTAAAGTACGTACCTTATATATATTAGATCACTATATGAATAAGCGGGTTGTGAATGGGTCAGTTTAGAGTTGCAACATCGTGAGGTTTGACTAATGACCCCCTACTAATCAGGCCGATAAGTGATTAGTTTTTAACAAAAGAAATGGAACTCTTCATTAAACGAAACAAAAAAGGTCTACTCAGATTGTTTTCCGTAGTTACAAATTCCAAAAAGTTGTTTCTAACAGGAAAATTGAATGATTTTTTAAATCATGTATTTCATTAAGGTATAGAAATAATGTAAATGTTCGCCGTTTGTTTGTAAAATTTGTAATTAGTGCGTAAATTGCGGTTTAAGTGGATTGAATTCGGTGTCTATAATTCTGGATGAATTAAATATACATCTCCGGATTTTCTCCTAAGTTGGCATACTGATTTATAAAGAATTGATGAATACGTGCGCAAATTTTCATTTCCGCCCATCCACGCATTTACCCAGAATAAAACCCCAAAGTTAGTGTATTCTGCTACAATACTGGCTCTATTTTTAGAAATAAAATCGAATTTACCTACATACGTCATGATTACAACTTACGAGTCAGAGGCCCATTCAGGTAATCGTAATTTGATTTTTGTCTATAGTTTGTTTTAATGTATTAAATGGAACAGTAAACATTCTACTACGGGTCCAAATAAATATTTAGATACAGAAATCTAGAAACATTCCCGTTAATTTCGTATAATTTTACCATAATGGTGTACATTGATCCCTGTGAGTGCCTCGGCGGTGTTTATAAATAACACTTACCGCCAAATAATGAACACAATGGAAAAACCACCCTCACTTATTCCTTGGTTACGGGATATCATTTTGGATCTTGAAAATATACATCTTTGAAATCAATTATTTCATATTTTCCCTTCAAGATTAATCCTTTGGCTATCTTTTAATACAGAAATTGTGTCCGCCCTTTTAATAATATTTTATTGTCGCCAGGTTAATTTTTGTGTGGTCGCAGTGAAGACATTTGACATCAACTATAAACAATTTAATGTGCAATAGTAGACCAATTGTTAACTTTTTATTTTGTAAATGTTTTTGTTTTACTAATGCTTCGTTCCTTTGTGATTTATATACCCGAACAAGCTTAATATCTAGCCGTTACTATGGACCATCAACAGACGGCGTGTTTCTAAAATATGGCTGATGAAGTAGACGCCCACCTCATTAGCATGTTTAGAAGGGAGATAATTTCACACAATGACTTTTCGGGCTGTAATTACAAGGCTTGGTGGCCATGATTGTTCATGCCAAGACCGAACGACCTGAAAACCAACTTTTCTCATTTACACGGTCTTTACTGTAATAATTGGTTTATGGTACTGTTCAATGTTCACACATCGTTATTGATGTCTGTAATAAAGTTTCATTTCTTTATTTTGCCCTGATTGCTATTTTAACGACATTTGAAATTAAATTAAAACAAATACACCTATTCAAACCAAACGTGATTTTGCATATTAAAACGTGTTCTTAGATTATAAAATATGAAATAAAAAGTGAAAATTACTTTCGCTGGTTTTTTTTTCAACTTCAAACAGACACACAAGTTTCATCAGTGATGTAACTGGTCTTCCGAAAACAGGAAAGTTCCCCTTTTGCACCTGACCAAATCACTCCATTTCTAATTTTTTTTCAATGTCCCTTCTTTCAATCTAGCCAAAAACATACTTTAACAAAAGGAGGAATTATATGAGAATAAAAAAATAAAGTGATAAACTAAATAAATAGGAACTATATTCGAGGACAACAAAAATTAAGGGGACTCTATGTGTACTTAAGTTGCACACGGTTTCATTTCATCAAGTACACCATACAGACGAATTATACCAATTTTGAGACTTGTATCATTAAAGGAACTATTTTGTGAGGTTCCCGCTCTACTATTAATAATGTTCTGAATTTGTTAAATTTTAGAACTGAATCAGCCGTTTTGAGATGTTTCACACTGGGATCGCAGTTCAAAATAGTTAAGGACTGCTGGAAGATTTTGCAAATGAATAATTGAATTTTCAGTTTGATTTAAGATCTAATAAATTGAGCATGGAGTAGTGACCTTCAACTGATCTATCCAACTAGGAGTAATGTAAAGCTAAAGTTTAGAGTTTTTTCTCGGCATGTACAGGACTCCAACTCTTCACGGGCTTTGTTAAATTCTAATGTGAAATGAAATAGGAAGCATTCGGAGAAATACGAAAATTAGACTTTTTGTACAGAGGTAAGAATAATAGTCCAAGAGGATCTCTTTCTTTATTAATACTATCAAGTTTACATGCTATGCATACCCAGCTTTTGCGAAATACCGATGATATTCAATATTCCTGTTTTTCCTTCTATATTCAATTAATAATAAGATCCTAAACATACCAAGAAAAGGACAAGGCGTATTTTTGTTGGTTATTGCATCTTTGTCACAGTTGTTTTATATTTTTGTTTCCTGTTCAATGCTCTAAATATATCACTTCTTCTTATTTACATTCTAAGTTCTTTAGGCCAAATATTGTATTGTAACCTGATTCCTGTGGGTATTTACAAAACGACTGAAAATCAATTATTCCTTTTCAGGCGATAAAAGCAAGGTCAAAGTCTACTAACAGGCAATGTAGCATGATATCCGCTAATTAAGTGTTTATCTTTTAAGTAAAATTAGATAAATTGTTTTGGCTTAAATTAATGTTTGGTATTTATTTATGTAGCAATTACCACTCAAGATAGATAGATTTTTCATTTAAACACAAACTATAATACTTATGGGTGTAGTTATTGCCATTTTTATTTTTGAATTTTTATTGCGTTTCCCTGTTTTTAAAGAAGAATTGTACTATGAATGACATTAAACTCTTCTCCAATATAAAGAAACATTTATAGCTTACCTCTATGTACCAAGTTTGAAACCGGGAAATGGGGGGTGATAACAAACTAACCGGACAGAGGATCATTTGATTAATTCACATATCAATAAGCCTTTTGACATTGAAATTTGATTTATTTTTACTTACTTGGCACAAATAGAAAATTGACAAATGTTTCCTATCTTAATACACGCGTTCTTCTTCTTGTTACAATTATGTTCAAATTTACATCTATTTTTATCCATATAGTGGGTACTGTACATTGCCTTGGTTAAAAGTATAGCAGCGAGTACAATTTGTTACTTAGATTTAAAACTGATTGAATTTATGTACTTATGTTTGGACATGTCATAAGGTTTCTCGTTCCAAATCCCAAACACTGGATATAGAACAAAACCCATTAAGCTAAACGATGAGCATGATCCCATCCCCTATTATTCATATACAAATGCGATATATATTAGCAACTCGCCGGTATGGCATTATTCTTGAACATTATATTACAAAATGTGTAGCATAAAACAAAGTGAGTGATATCAGAATGTGTGTCATGTAGTTTGCAATCATGATTCAACATTTTCAACTGATTTTGGCTTTACATTTAGATCTAAGGGTTATTTGTTCTCTATCTGTTTTTGAACATATTTGAGTGAATGGTCTCCAAACATTTAGATTTTATCTGCACTGAAGAGACATAAGTTGTCGAAATGCACATATGCAGAAAAGAAATTCACAGTAACTTCGGTATTTGGTTATTTTTAACCAATTTTTTTTTAATTTAAGCCACCCATGACTAATGGTCCCTATTTCCTGGAATAATTCTTGTTCTTTGCTTCTTCCTCAGGACCCCGTCCTTCATTATTTCCTATATTTTAGCTCTATCTATAGAGTGTGATTAAGGTATTAAAGTATTTTAACTGGATTTTCCTCCAAAAAAATCAAGTTATTGAATAACTAAATACCGAACTTACTGTAAATTTAATTTCTGAAATGATGAAAATGGTGGGGGTGCGGGTGGCTCAGTGTCAAATTGGTACATCATTTGTCCGGAGCAAAGCCCAAACCCTAAACCCTAAAGCTACAGTTTTCAAGACAGAAAATGTTTTTTGTTTATTTTACCCATTTGTACAAATAACAGAGATATGCACGGTAATTTGGTTTTCTTTTTTGATAATTTCATGCCAAAAGTAACTGGTGTTGAACTTGGGAATTTTACGTCTTATATATACCAGGGTACCCAATTTCCCGGGTATATCTTGTACAGTTTTCAAGATGCATTTTTGCAAGTCATTTGTACATAAATGGGAATGTGCATGATACTTTGATTTTGATTTTTAGTAATTTATGCTAAAATATCAGTTGTTCAACTTAGTTCTATTTGCATCAAATATCTGCCTACAATGTACATAATTTGTCCGGAATAAAATATCTATTTGTAGAGACTTTGTTTCATGTGCATTTACTCCATATCCCTTCATTGCATATTCATATTCTACAAAAATTTTACAAACATTAAAAAATATGTACGGGATTTTTAACAATTCATGCCAAAAATGCCTGTTCTTGAACTTGAACATTTTTACGAAAAATGTCTGCAAACAGGGTACCGCATTTGTCCGGAGCAAATCGGTAGGGATTTTTTTATATTGTAGATTATTTGTGCATATATAAGCGGTATGCATGGTAGTTTAACTTTTGATCTGTTATGCCAACAGTACTAGTTGTTGTACTTTGTCATATTTGCATCAAATATCTGCCAACATGTTACACTATTTGTCCGGAGCATCTCTTGTACAGTATCAAAGATATCATTTTTCAGGTCAGTTGAACATATATCATAGATGTGCATGGTATTTTGATTTTTTACTTTTAATAATTCATGCCAACAATGCTAGTTGTGGAACGTAGTGTTTTGTATGTCAAGTATCTGCCAACCCGGTAAATCATTTGTCTGGCAAAGTTCTCAAATAAAGTCAGTTGTGCATAATGCCAGATGTTCATGGTTTTAACAGTAGTCTTTTTATTTATGAGGAAAACAAAAGTGGTCGAACTTTTCATTTCAATAGGTTTCGTATTGTCGGGATGTCGTCTCAAACAGTTTCCATAAACTTTTTAAAAGAAATTGAGATTGAGGTGTACATTTCAGATATTCAGGGTTAACCTCTGCGTAAGATATAATGTTCATGTAAAAAAAGTTCGGTTTGCTGTCACATTGGTAATTTTTCATCACAATACTTTACTTTGGTAAACTGGCTATTCAATTTCCATTGATTCTGAAGAATTCTAGCGATTCAAAAATAGTGCTCATCTACAAGTGTAGCATAAACCATATTTCTGTAGACTTCGGTAAAGTTTAAATGTGCTGAAAATTTATCAACATATAGGCCTACATAATTCAGAAAACTTTATTCCCAGAATAACGATAATAACAAAATTACAAAATTTGTCACAAACTATAATCCAAAGGGCAAAAGGACAAAGCAGTTGCAAAACCACCCTGAACTTTGTCACAAGCATTGGTTCTGACTTGGTACAAGTACAAATACAGAATTCAGACAACTGGTTAGACCGGTATTATGGCTTTCCAAACCTATATATTTAAATTTCCATGCTTACTTCAATTCTAAATTTCTAAATCAGATTTGAAAATCAGATGTTTTTTTTTTTATTTTTTATGTATTTTGTTTTTTTTATTTTGTTTTAAATCTTCCAAAAAAAGTTTATCTTTCTTTCGGTCTCAGTCTGAATCCAATAACGGACACAAACGGAACCTTAGTAGGATATTAGCACCATATGTCTCAATTTGAAATCAACAATAAAACAAAAAAGTGTAAATTTTGAAGAAAAAAACGTGTTTCCATGTGTCTGTATTGTGATTTTCTTCTGTTATTCTTTTTGTCGGGCAAAGGATGACAGCGATTGTAAGAACATTTTGCAAGTTAATCTTATGTTTGCTGACAATGATGCATCCAAAGATGAAAATTAATACGGGTTTAGTGTTGTTCGCAATTCAGCAATGAATTCCACTCAAGCCAGTGCTAGGGGTCGTCTTGAACATATTAATAGGTATGAGCAAAACTCATTGTTAACATTATTGACTTCAAGATGAAGAACAACAATCAAAGCGTTGTTCAATTGCTTTGTCTTTCGTCTATTTGTAGATACTTTGTCTAATGAGCATTTCCCCAATATATTTTCGTTGTTTATTTAAAGACAGAAGTTTTTCTCTCAATCAGTGTGAAGTCCATAAAAGATTCCTTGTGCGAGAGATATATTCTTTCTACATTGTTCAGTTATGGTGAACTTTGTTTTTGCGAAATTTCTTAAATACATAAACTTTCAAATTATGCGATTTTAAATTTTGTAATTTCAAAACATTCTGGCCATCTTTTTTAATGCTAGGATCTCAAGATTTTATAATGCCAAGTTTTCACTCGATTGACTCGATGAATGAAATTTGGTTGCCAATATGTTGTGATTGTCTTCTGTTATTGTTTTTGTCAGGCAAAGGATGAGAGCGATTGTAAAAACACTTTGCCACTTAATTTTTTATTTGTTGACGATCCTGCAATGAAGGATTTGGAGTAAATGCTTATGAGACAAAGTCTCTACAAATACATGATAGAACCAAACATGAGAAACAAAGCTTTTATTGTTGCTCTTCATCTTGAAGTCACCATAAGGCCTTCAACAATGAGCTTTGCTTATACCTCGTTGCAATTTAGTTGGTCCCTATCACCGGTTGAGTGGAATTGATTGCTACATGTTGAACAACACTACATCCAAGTTCCTTTTTACTCCTGGATGCGGAGTCGTCAACCTACATAAATTAAACTAGCAAAGTATTCTCACAATCACTTGTCTCAAGCTATTTTCCGGAGCAAATCATCTTTTGTTTACAAGGTAGGGATTTTTTTTATATTGTAGATTATTTGTACATATATAAGAGGTATGCATGGTAGTTTAACTTTTGATCTGTTATGCCAACAATACTAGTTGTTGTACTTTGTCATATTTGCATCAAATATCAGCCAACATGTTACACTATTTGTCCGGAGCATCTCTTGTACAGTTATATACCTACATAAATTAAACTAGCAAAGTATTCTTACAATCACTGTCATCCTTTGCCCAACAAAGGCACAAGTGTCTCAAGCTATTGGACAATTACAACATAGAGACAAACACGGCGAACTCATCAAATTGACTGTAAGAAAATATGGCATACTGGGATGACAGGATGTCAGAATAACATTTGAAAATTACAACAAAATATAAAATGCCAAAATTTGAAAGTATGAACATATATTCTGCTGAAGTGAAATATCCAGGTAAATCCTGCAATTTGATTGGTTGCCTTTAAAGGGGATATGAGACCGTATCCCCGTGGTAGCAAAATCACAATTATTAAACGCTTTTAATAGAATAACTATAGCACTTCTAGCAGAATATAAAAGTTATTCGGGCTTCACAGGGGATACGGGTTCATATTCCCTGTCTGTGCCCTATATCCCCTTCGCCTGACGGCTCAGGGGATATAAAACACAGACAGGGAATATGAACCTGTATCCCCTGTGAAGATTCCCGAATAACATATAATATCCATATGAGATTTTCTCTTAAGAACAAGTACACCCTAACTAAAATATAAAGAGTTCATACATCTCAGTGGACCCTTTTTACGGACTCAACACAGCAGGAGAGACAAACTAAAGACAATGAAAGGATATGGAGTAAATGTACGTGAAACAAAGTTTCTACAAATACATAGTAGAATCAGGCAATGGAAAAACGCTTTTTGCATGTTGTTATGCATCTTGCAGTCGCCATGGGCCTTCAACAATTAACTTTTCTCATACCTCATAGTAAGTTCAAGACGATCCCTAGCACCAGTTTGAGCGGATTTCATTGCTAAATGTCGAACACTGCTACATAGGTCCATGTTCTTTTTACTCATAGATGCAGGGTCGTCCACAAATATAACTTAAAATGTTAAAGTGTAGTTACAATCACTGACATCCGTATCCGACAAAAGCACTAGTGTCTGGAAAATAACAACATAAAGACAAACACAGGGTACTCACCAAGTCGATCGTAAGAAAACTTAGCATTATAAAATATTGAGATGTGGGCGCACTATAAACAGATGGTTTGAAGAACATTTGGAAATTGCAAAAAATGCCAAGATTTGAAAATATGACGCTATATCCACTTGATTAATTTTCTCAAGATCAAGTACACCATAACTGAAATATATAGAGACCATACATCTATTGCACGATGAATCATTTTACGGACTCAACTCATTGTTTCATTGTTTATTCAAATCGGAAATTATTTTTTTCATAACACCAAAGATAAATTACATAGAATATCAGAGATTTTTTTCCGGAATGAGGGTCACATAATACCCAGAAATAGGATATGGGAGTTCGTTTTGTGGACTTGTGTTTCGCGCAAACTAATATCACTTGCATCAGGATAGTTGCTATTGTATTAAAAACTTATTGCTAGAGGTGTTAACACAGCCCAGTATCATTATCACCAGAATATGCATTTATGATCAGTGGTGTCAATGCCGCTTAATATTACTCAAACGTGAACATTTTTCTATAGGTAGTGTTGTACAGAGGACATACTGATAAACCAACACGAGGATATTTACCTATGGCTTGTGAAGTTAACCCGGCTTGTTCGCTAAGATCTTTGATCGCAGGGTGATAAATTTCTCGTGATGACTTCGACCGCCTAGACTGTGGCCGTGGTGATGTAATTCTTCCATCAATGCTTTGCCACAGCATGTTGTCATCGCAATAAGCGGATTCACTAAATCTACAAATTATCAAACAAATGTATTTTACAAGAACGAATAGTATGTGGATTTGTAGTTTCAAATACATATTGGCTGTTTTCTTTGGTGACATATCTGAACATTACAAACTTATTAAATTCTAAAACATTTGAACGAATAGAAATTTTTATACATTGTAAGACTAAAAATATATATATATGAATAACTTTGTATTGGGCTTTAGATATGCATTACCGAGAAAGCATATGATTCGATGAAAATAATGAGTAGTGGAAGGATAATATATTACTCTTCCAGCTCACAGTTGCCGCATCATATAATTCTTGTTAAAAGTATATAGCAACCGGGCAGGCATGTTCTTGCTCACAATTCGTTTCCGCTTGCAAACACACAAAAGCTCCTATTTGGACTCCTATCTGGAAAGGCCGTATAAGTTATTGAGAAATTTCGATATATAAGAGATAAATATCTATTCCAAACTCGTTGCAAACCATGGTTCTGGTGAGTTAACTAACATACTATGATTAGCACAGATATTGAAAATCTGAATTTGTTATCAAGGGTACAGCATGGTGACTTCAAGATGAAGAACAACGATAAAAGCGCTGTTCTATTGCTTGTATTTGTAGAGACTTTGTCTCATGTGCATTTACTCCATATCCTTTCATCACTATTTCCCAATACTTTAATATGAGAAGACAAGAAACTTATCAACTTAGATTGTGTCAAAGTGTCGTTTTGGTAAAAATAAACATATTTTGAAATGTATTTTTCTTCCTGTGTACCGTTGCTATATACCACCTAAACATCGATTCTAGACGAATACTACAGGTATAAAAAAAAGAACTGAGAAAATATTCACTAGTCTAGACCATATTTGCAAAAGGTCTTACGTACTCTCATTAAAGTAATGTAACTATGTTGATGTAACTAAAACACATTGATACTAGTCAACATTACAAACTGAGACATATTTATGATTAAATGTACCATATATATCTGAAATGATACAATTTTTTTTTAATTTGCATTTTTTATTTACACCCTAATTTGTTTCTTGGAAACAAAAAGTAAACTTAAGTATTAATACATACCATATTTTTCGTCAGTTGTCCTCTTAAAATGGAGAAAATAAGTAAAACATACTCAAAGTATGATTGATATATGTCTTTTAATTTTAATTGTTCAAAAGCTTATTAAAAATACGTCAAATTTTCTTTCTGATTTATTTGTTATAACATCGATCTTCAGTGATAAGCTAAATCTTTATTTTGCCTGTCCAATCAGTTGAAAAACTAATTTTGGTAATTTGTCGATCCCAAGATCACCTATGCAAACAATATCTAAAATGATTTTAAGATTTGTGTGAAATTAACTCTTTATTATTTTGTTGATCAAATGCTTTTAAATCTCCTATAAATTGCTTTCTAGACAATAGGTGCCTTTTCGTTATCGGGTTGAATTTTTCAATTGAGGCCTTGTCCTTTAGACACGTCTTTTGACTATAGTGTTTTAATAGGTTTGTACGAAACACTCAGAGTTAAATATATACAACGCCAGCTGATATATATTAAACTTTTTAATAAAAAAAATCTCAGATTTAATGATTTCTATAAAATGAAATTTAAAATGAAGTAATATTAATTTATCATATAGCGGTAATGAGTTTGAACAAAACTAAATTTTATGCACAATTCTAAAATATTTGAACGTTGAATTCTTCCATTTCTATATTTTGCAAATTAAATTGAAGCATTTCTACATTTACTGAATTATATTGATTAAATTGCTCGTAATAGCCGATATTTGTAATAGAACATAAAGTAATGAGGCTTAAGTGTGCTTATGTGCTTGTTATATAATCGAAAACTTAGATATCAAACTACGTCAACATACCACTGGGTATTGCACTAAATTAGCTCAATCTCAACTTATAACCATTCGCTCCTATCATTTATAGATACGTGTACATGTCATTGTTTAATAAATACTTAATTATTTTCACGCCCGGCACCTGAATCGGTTTTCAGGGGCTCAGGCTACAAATGCCGATCGCGTCCCCAGTTCGTGGATAGGGGAATGTCCTGTCTATACGGGTAGTCAGGTCATAATGCGGAAAGCCTGACCGCACGCCATAGCAGCCAACCTGTATGGAGAAACGCCACGCTCCATGCAGTATAAAGACACCTTCTATATTTCTCTAAGGAGGGTGTCGTATAGAAGGCGAAATTTCCCACCCCTTCCTAATTCTCCCCTTTTCGAGTGGCAATCAAAAGTCGTTGCCCTGGTTGTCCCTACCACCTTTATTTTTTTCTTCTTTTACTTACATTTTTAATTAATCAACTTGGTCTCGTCTGATATAGTTTAAATATTTCTCACTGGGCTTTAAACTCTAACTAATCAATCAGTCAATGATTTTCACGCTTTATGTCGAGCTGTTCCCGATAATTTTATATGAATATATAACCGAAAAAAATAAATAAATCATATACAGTGCCAAAACTGCAGTAAATTTGCCGCTATGACAAATAAAACATTAGTAAGATCGAAAATCGAAAGAAAATGGAAGAAACAGTTGAACAGAAAATCAAGAGACTTCAGTATGACTGAACCCTTTGCTTAGAATATTTAGCATTCCTGTTCTACAAGTAACATCAATCGTGAGTGAGCCTAAACAGACATGTACCGCTCACTCCATGAGGATGCCAAACATAGACAAGTACTACTCATTCAAGGGCCAAACACAGACAAGAACCTCTCATTCTAAAGGGAAGACAAAATACAGACAAGTACCACTCATTTCTCGGGCAAGGCCAAACAGAGACGAACATGGACCACTCATTCTAGGGAGAAAGCCAAATACATACAAATACCTACATGCTTTGTTTTTGGGTCGTTTTAACCTGGAGATGGGCTTTTGTTTCCTTGACATCTACCCAATTTCCTTTCTTTTTTTAAATACCACTCATTCTAGCGGGGAAGGCGAAATACCAGACAAATACCACTTATTTTAGGGGCAGACCAAACACAGACAATTAACACTCATTCTAAGGAAGAAGGCCAAAACAGATAAGTACCTCTCATTATAGGAGGAAGACCAAAACAGAAAAGTGCCGTCTTGAACTTCCTATGGGGTATGAGAAAAGCTCATTGTTGAAGGTTTCATGGTGACTTCAAGATAAAGATCAACAATAAAAACGTTGTTCCTTTGCTTGTTTTTACCATATATATGTGCATTTACTCCACATCCTTTCATTCACCAAGTACCTCTCATTCTAGGAGAAGGCCAAACACACACAAATACCACTCATTCTAGAGAAAGAACAAACACTGACAAGTACCAAATACATTCATTCACCAAGAACCTCTTGTTCTAGGGAGAGGGCCAAAACAGACAAATACCTCTCATTCTAGGAGGAAGGCCAAAACAGACAATTACCACTCATTCTAGGGGGAAGGCCAAACACTTACAAGTGCCACTAATTTTAGGTGAGGACCAAACTCTCCTTCTTGGGGGGAGGCCAAACACAGAAAAATATCTAATTGATTTGTTTTAGGTCGTTTAACCTTGAAATGGGTTGTTGTCTCCTTGACATTTTACCCATTTCCTTTCTTTTTCATAAATACCACTCATTATGGGTTGTTGTCTCCTTGACATTTTACCCATTTCCTTTCTTTTTCATAAATACCAATCATTCTAGGGGAAGGCCAAACACTAGACACACGTGACTAGACAAATACTACTCATTCTAGGGGAAGGCCAAACACTAGACAAATACCACTCATTCTAGGGAGAAAGGCTACAACGGACAAGTACCACTCATTCTAGGGAGAAGGCCAAACACAGAAAAATAAAACTCATTCTAGAGAGAATGCTAAAAAAAGACAAATACCGCTCATTCTAGTGGGAAGGCTAAACACAAACAAATACCATTAATTCTATGAGGAAGACAAAACACTGACAATTACCACTCATTTTAGGGGAAGAACAAAAACAGACAATTACGACTCATTCTAGGGGGTAGGACAAACACTTACAAGTACCACTCATTCTAGGGGATAGGCCAAACACTTACAAGTACTACTCATTCTAGGGAGTAGGCCAAATACTCCTTCCTTGGGGAAGGCCAAACACAGAAAAATACCACTCATTCTAAGGGAAGACCATATACAGGGCAACGCCAAACATAGATAGACAAGTACCACTCTTTCTAGAGATAAGGCCAAACACAGACAAATACCATTCATGCATATGGGAAGGCCCAACACAGACAAATACCATGCAATCTAAGGAGAAGACCAAACACTGACAAGTACCACTCATTCTAGGGAGATGGTCAAACACAGACAAATACCACTTATTCTAGTGAGAAGGCAAAATATAGACAGACAAGAAACACCCATTTTAGGGGAAATTTAACACATTAATTACAATTACCACTCATTTTTGGGGGGAAGGCCAAACACTGAGAAATACGCCTCATTCTAAGGATAGACCAAACACTGACAAGTACCACTCATTTTAGAGGGAAGACCAAACACTGACAAGTACCACTCATTCTAGGAGGTAGACCAAACACTGCCAAGTACCACTCATTCTAGGGGGAAGACCAAACACTGACAAATACCATTCATTCTAGGGGAGACCAAACACTGACAAATACCACTCATTCAGGAGGAAGGTAAAACAAAGACAGACAAGTAACGCTCATTTTAAGGAATTTAACACATTAATTACAATTACCACTCATTTCTTTTTACGGCAAGGCCAAACACAGACAAGTACCACTCATTCTAAGGGTAGACCAAACACTGACAAGTACCACTCATTCTAAGGGTAGACCAAACACTACAAGTACCACCCATTCTAGGAGGTAGACAAAACGCTGACAAGTACCAGTCATTGCAAAGAGACCGAATACAGATAAATGCCTTACCTGCCATGGGTTCATGAAACTATTATAAGAAGATTGGACAGGTAAAGAAATTGGGGAATTTAAAAAAAAACTACAGTCTTGTATCTACTGTGTTAATAGTTATTACTATGAATATTACTATGAACAACGAATTTCAAATTATATTAGTGCTCTCGCAAAAACACGTCTGCGTGTCCCTAAGCCAGGAAATTTTATAAATTATTGCCTGTTCTATATAGGTTCACAATATGTACTCGTGGCGTTGTGATTGTGGTTACAAAGATACATTTTGAATGCTGTGCTTGAAAATTTCAGAACGTTTTCTACTGTTATAGCCCAAAACACACAGGAAAGAATTTTTATGAGAAAAATATTAGATATTTGGTTCTAAGGTCAATATCATATGGTATATAGGTTTTTCGGGTTATGGTGACATAACTACACATTGAAATTAACTTAAGAGCGCTAATATATTCATAGCGTAATGTGTTAAGAATATTGTACATCGGACGACTTTCAATTTAAATGCAAATGTATTCAACATTTTAATGACTTATATATACTTACGGGCTTCTACTAGGAACATTAAATTCGGGTGTGACACAAGCATTATATCCTATATTACTGAATCTCATTGTATATAAAATGAAGTGTTATCCAATGTTATAGGAATATCTCATAATATATCAATGAATATAAGTCTGTAACTTTCAACTTGGTATATTTATCAGTCTTTTTTACTGTCGGAAACCCATTAATAACCAAGCACCCGTCATGTATTTGTATAGAAAATAGATATGTGTACTGTGTCAATATTTATTTAATATTATGGAAATACATATCTCCGAGCCTACTCAAGGGATTTAATGATTAAGCGAGAAAGTTAAATTTCGAGTCTTTTAAAAATGAATTCATAAAATATTTATCCGTTTAAGCAGTTAAACAATCTACAACAAACAATTACATACCAAAAATAACATGAATAAGTAAGTTTTAAATCCTTTTGTATTCAAATAGGAAGGTTTAAAGATAAACTCACCCTTTTAAAATATGTTATATTCCGTTTGTCTACATTTAAAAAAATTAACATCAGATTTTATAATGACTAAACTGCGATTCTATTACATAGATTTCGCTAAGTTTAAATACTTGAGAGAGTATTGATTAGGAAACCCGTCTTTTGAATCACAAAGGTGAAACAAGCGTTTGAGATTTCGTGACCCGTTCAGGGTTTCAACATTGATTTTCTTTTAGCAGTTTTTTATAATTTGTGTATTGGTTTGTGAAGACTTTGTAACTATAGCTTTTTTGTCGATATTTCTACCTATTGTTTTCTTGTCATATGAACATGATTTACTATATTACAAAGCATTACATTAGCAACTATTGTTCTCTTTTTCTACTTTATATTTTTATTTAGTCTTTGTATTTAAACTAATTTTTGCATTTTTGAAAAAAAAATTCTATACCAGAAATTTTAAGGATAAAAAGGCTCATCCAACCAAACATTGTTACGAATAAATACAACGTTCAACAAACAGAGCGCTGTGACGAGTGTCATTGAAACACACTGGATAATTGTAAAATAATAAAAGAAGCATAAAAAGTCAATGTTTGTTTATCCCTATTTTTTGTACCTATAAGGTGACGCAAAATCAAGACTATAGTGTTTTGTGTGAGTAGTTTCCTATATTATAATGTAGACAATTCATCAATATCTATATCTTTATACAAAAGTTTTGTAATCACCACCTACTAGTCATCATCCTAGTAAACCTAATGACCTACTGATTTATCTTTCAATACATCATGTCTCCTCATGCAGCTTGTTTTACATGCACAAGCATCGTTTTTCATCTGTACAGTTAGCATGTTTTATCTGTACTAACAGGTTGCTTTATCTGATCGTTCAGTTTGATGTTACATGTACACGAACCATATTCAGTCAGTTTCACCTGTGTATTAAACTGTTTATATTTTTACATGCTGTCTACTTTAAGTTGCTCTTGTTCTATCTTCACATAAAGTATGTTGTTATTTGCACGAAATGCTTGTTTGATTTTCACATCGGTATGTTGTTATCTTCACAAAAAAAATTACTTTAAATTTGCTTTATCTTCACATATAGTGCGCTGTTATCTTCACAATATACTTGTTATATCTTCACATACAGTATATTGTTATCGTTACAAAAATCTTGCTTTATTCTCATATAAAGTATGATGTTATCTTCATAAAAGGCATGTTTTTCCTTCACGTACGGTATGTTGTTAACATCGCAAAAGTTTGTTTTATATTCACATACAGCGTGTTGCTATCTTCACAATAAGCTTGTTTTATATTCACAAACAGTGTGTTGTTATCTTCACAAAACTCTTGTTTTATCTTCACATTCGGTATAATGTTATCTTCACAAAATTCTTCTTTAATCTTCACGCACAGTTTCTTGTTATTGTCACAAAAGCTGTTTTAACTTCACATACAGTTTGTTGTTATCTTCACAAAAGGCTTGCTTTTTCTTTACATATTTGAAAGTAAGGAGTATCTCTCTCGTGCAAAAAAGCTCTGTCCTTAGCTGATTTTGGCTTTCTATTTAGATCATATCTGGTAATTAGTTCTCTGTCAGTTTTTAACCATCTTTGATTTTATGGTCTTCCAAATTTTTAGATTTTATCTGCACTGAAGAGACATAAGTTGTCGAAATGCGCATATGCAGAATCAAAATTCACAGTAACTTCGGTATTTAGTTATTGGTGCCACTGGGTCGATGCCTCTACTGGTGGACTGTTAGTCCGCGAGGGTATTCACCAGCCCAGTAGTCAGTACTTCGGTGCTGACCCGAAAGCCGATTCTATTTGGAACCTTACAATATCTAATTTTTGTAAATTTTCTTGAAAGTAAGGAGTATCTCCCTCGTGCAAAGCTCTGTCCTTAGCTGATTTTGGCTTTCTATTTAGATCATATCTGGTAATTAGTTCTCTATCAGTTTTTAACCATCTTTGATTTTATGGTCTTCCACATTTTTAGATTTTATCTGCACTGAAGAGACATAAGCTGTCGAAATGCGCATATGCAGAATCAAAATTCACAGTAACTTCGGTATTTAGTTATGATTCACAAAAGGTTTGCTTTATCTTTACATACAGTATGAGTTTATCTTCACAAAAAGCTTGTTTTATCTTCACTCTTCACATACTGTATGTTATTATCGTTACAAAAGGACTGCTTTATCTGCTAATATAGTATGTTGTTATTTTTCACAAAGGACTTGCTTTATCTTCATATACAGTATGTTCTGATCTCCACAAAACTCTTGTTTTATCTTCACTTTCGGTATAATGTTATCTTCACAAAATTCTTCTTTAATCTTTACGCACAGTTTCTTGTTATTGTCACAAAAGCTGTCTTTATATTCTGTTATCGTCACAAAACGCTTGTTTTATCTTCACATACATTAAATTGTTATCTTCACATACAGTGTATTGTTATATTCACATAAAGTATGTTGTTTTCGTCACAAAAGTATTACTTTATCTTTACATCAAAAGGCTTGTTTTATCTTCACATAAGATATGTTATTATCTTCACAAAAGGCTTGTTTTATCGTCACATAAAGTATATTGTTATCTTCACAAAAACGTGTTTTATTTTCACATGCAGTTTGTTATTTTCGTCACAAAAAAGATTGTTTTATCTTCACATAAAGTACATTATATGTTGTTATCTTTACGATAGCGTTATCTTCACATACGGTTTTTTCTTATCTCCACAAATGGCTTGCTTGATCTTCACATAAAGTATGTTGTTATCTTCATGAAAGGCTTGTTTACATAAAGTGTATTGTTACCTTCACAAAAATCTTATCTACACATAAGGTTAGTTGTTATCTTCACAAAAGTACAGTTTCTTGTTATCTTCACAAAAGGCTTGATTTTTCTTCACATGCTTCACAAAAGGTTTGCTTTATCTTTACATACAGTATGCTTTTATCTTCACAAAAAGCTTGTTTTATCTTCACTTTTTACATACTGTACCTTATTATAGTTACAAAAGGATTGCTTTATCTGCAAATATAGTATGTTGTTATTTTTCACAAAGGACTGGCTTTATCTTCATATACATTATGTTCTTATCTTCACAAAACGTTTGTTTTATCTTCACATACAACTTGTTGGCATCCTCACTAACCAATTCTTATATTTTTACATACAGAATGATGTTACAATCGCATAGTTCACAGAGAGCATATTGGACGTCACCTAACGGGTGTTGTTATCTTCTCGAACAGCTGTCACATACAGCATATTGTGATTTTCACATACAGTATGTTATCTTCACAAAAGGCTTGCTTTATCTTCGCATACAGTGTGTTGTTATCTTCACAAAAAGGCTTGTTTTATCTTAACATACAGTGTGTTGTTATCTTCACAAAAAGGCTTGTTTTATCTTCACATACAGTGTGTTGTTATCTTCACAAAAAGCTTATTTTATCTTCACTTACAGCTTGTTGGTATCTTAACTAAACAATTCTTATATTTTTACATACAGAATGATGTTACAATCGCATAGTTCACAGAAAGAGAAAAAAAGAAGAGAAACGGGGAATGTGTCAAAGAGACAACGACCCAAAGGGGAGTAATAACAAGCATATTGAACGTCACCTAACGGGTATTGTTATCTTCTCGAAAAGCTGTCACATACAGCATATTGTTATTTTCAGATACAGCATGTTGTTATCTTCAAATATTTCATATACAACATGTTATTATCTTCATATGCATATGCTTCACATACAGCATGTTTTTATCTACATATGCTTCACAGACAGTCTGTTGTTATTTTCATATACAGTATGCTGTTATATTCATATGCTTTACATACAACAAGTTATATTCACATGCAGCAAGCTGTTATAGGGACAGCATGGTGAATGAAAGGATATGGAGTAATGCACATGAGACAAATTTTCTACAAATACATGGTAAAAACAAGCAAAGGAACAACGCTTTTCTTCATATGCTTCACATACACTATGCTTTAAATCTTAATACACAACATGGTGTTATCTTTGCCTACTTCACAGACAGCATATGCTTCACACACAGCATGTCGGTATCTTCAAATGCTTAAAATACAGCATGTTATTATTTCCACACACAGCATGTTGATATAATCACATTCGTCATTACAGCATGTTGCGTGTTTTCATATGTTTCACATACATCATGTTGTAATCTTCATATGCAGCATGTTGTTATCTTCATATGGTTCACATACATCATGTTGTTATCTTCACATGTAACGTTTTGTTATCTTCACAAACGGCTATTTTATCTTCACAAACGGCTATTTTATCTTCACAAACGGCTATTTTATCTTCACATACAAAATGTTATTATCTTAACGAACATACATTGTACTTCATGAACAGCATGTTGAAATCTTCATATATAGCCTTTAACAGGTATGGAATGTTTTTATCTTAAAAACAACTTGTTACACCCTGTTTTTATTGATACACACAGCCTGTCTTATCTTTTCATACAAACTTTTTTTTATTTTCACGCTCAGTGTTTTGTGATAATAACAAATCAATATAAAGATATGGAGTAAATGCACAGAAGACAAATTCTCTACAAATATATGTTAAAATCAAGCAATGAACCTTTGGAGTCTTCGGTTTAATTTTAATTATTGAAAATGGACAAAACAATTCATTTTTTTTGTTGAAAATTTTACTTTATAATAACCTTTAAAAGGAGTTTATGTGTTGCGACATTCAAATTTGATATGTCTTTTTAGCATAAATATGATTGAAAAGTAGATTTTAAGTCTTCAGCTTAAACTTAATCATTGAAATGACCAAAACAATTCAATTTTTTTTTAATTGTACTTTATAATAACCTTTCGTAGGAGTTTATATGTTATGAAATTGAAATATATATAAAGTGTTTTTAGCATAAAATGATAGTAAAAGTATATTTTAAGTCTTTGGTTTAAATCTAATCATTAAAAATTACCAAAACAATTCATTTTTTTTGAAAATTTTACTCTATAATAACTTTTGAGGGAGTTTATATTTTGCGAAATTAAAATATAATGTCTTTTTAGCATAAATATGATTGAAAAGGTAGATTTGTAATAGAAGATAAGTACCATTTTATTTTAATATGTCCAATGTTAGCTGATCTTCGTAAAAATTTTTACCTCCATGGTGTATAAAGTATGCTAGTACAGAGAAATTTTTAAGTTTATTCAAATCAAATGATTTAAATATTTTAAGAAAGCTTGCAATTTATATAAAAAAGGCAATGTTGTTTAGGGAAGAAATATTATCATTATGAAATAATTTTGATATCAAGTAATGTTTTCTATACTTGTTTATATAATATACATATTTGAGCTTAATGCTAATACATAATATGTTATGTTGTCAATTTAATAAAACCGAAGACATCAAATCTACTTTTTCAAAGACAAGGCAAGACAAAGACAAACTAAGATACTTTATTGTACTATAAAGACCTCCAGCCCACGGTACCAATTTACAATAACGTTTACATAAATGACAAACTACAACATTTTATTAATGTTCTTCATCTTGAAGTTACCATGAGGCCCGTTCAACACCTCATACCTGCTCATACCTCATAGTAAGTCCAAGATGGCCACCTGCATGCACAGGTTTGAGCGGAATAAATCGGTAATTTCGAACAAGTGGTATATGTACGTAGAGCCTTTTTATGTTAAACACTTTATTAGTATGCCAAATGCGAATCGGTTAGATCATAATCATTGTAGAAACAACGGCAGTATAATACCGAAGGAACAAAGGAGTGGCATTTACAAAAATCGAAAAATTGTACAAACAATGTTTATGATTGTTGAAAAAAATGGTTATTACTGTATTAAACAGTATGATTATTTTACAGTTATAATTTTTGGTGGGTTCTTACATGATAATGGACTCGTCGATTCGCTCTTGGTAGACAGTGTTAAATCTCTCTTCGGATAAAGTGACAAGTTTTATTTGTACACACAGCCTTTTTTATCTATATATGCATCCCTTTTCATACAGCATGATTTTCGTGTAGTATGTTTTTATCTCATATACACCTTGTTTTATCTTTACATACAGCCAATTTTTATCTATACACACTCAACTTGCATTATTTATATATATACAACCTTTTTTTATTTTCACACAAAGTATTTTGTTATCTTCAACTGTTTTATCTGTACATAAAAATATTATATATTCGGATAAAGTCACCAGCTTTTATCTGCACACACAATCTATATTATCTTTACATACAGCAGGATGTTATACAGCATGATGTTCTTTACAGATGTTCTTTACATACAGCATGATGCTATCTTCACATTATTGAGACACAACTTTTTATCTGTATACAAAGCGTGTTAATATCTAAGAAAGTCCCTTGATTTTATCTGCATTTTCAATCTTCTGTTTTATCTGCCTTTTTACACTTGTATTGTCCTTATTTTTTAGTGTTTTATCTACACACATGTTGTTATTTGCATAAACATTCAAATGCAACCAATTTTAACGGGAATAATTTTTCTTATATCTACTCATGTCTTGTGTGTGATTATCTTCACGTGAAGCTTGTTCATCCGATCAGTATCTAACCATATGCACATACAGCTGCCTGTTGTTTTATTCAAATGTAGTTTGCTTTTATTCGGTCATAATTTTGTATGATGAGCCATTTCTATTCAAACGCAAGGTATTCGATTTGCATGTTAGCAGCAGGTATAAATCACGTTCATTCTGATCACTGTTTTTACCAGCCGTATTACAGCAGTAAATGCAAAAGACTTGTATGGTTAAAGATGAGTTCCTGTGTTGCTTTGTTTTTATTGCTTTGTGCAATCTTCGTACAAAGATCATCTAATTCTCCGAGCGATATGTTAGATATCATGACCGATTTTCAATATTTTACGATAGGATATGGAGTAAATGAACATGAGACCATAACACATATGTTAATTCCAACTGTAATTAATTTTGATGAGGTGTATGGCCATTTCGGAAATTAATTCCTCATCAGCAGCACTAGAATCCAAACATAGGAAATCAATGATTTCAAAAAATGCTTATAATGCATAATACAAAAACGAAATCCGAATAAACAGTAATATCAAATACATAGCCAAGGACAAACTTACAATGTATGTCGAATTAATCTCCTTTTCTTTTGAGAAAGGCGTAATATGATGGATATTACATAAAGGTCAGGCATCCAAACACTCGGATTTCATGAAGGGTTTGTGCAATTTTCTTAAATGGTATTTTCATGTAAAGGATTTTGTTTTCACTCATTTTTGTTTATTTTTATTTTTACTTTGATACATCATCCGAAGTCTACGTACAGGTCAGTTGTTCCTAGTATGGTCAATAATTAAAATTGTCTTCATCATATCTACATTCCCTTGGTAGATTTATAGTGTTAAAAAAGTTTTCCCAATTAAAAATATATACTCCGTTTATCCTAATTAGCATTACTAATCCTCTGGTGGGGCCTAGTTAAAATAGAATAAATAATAAATTCTCAGACAAGTTCTCTAATTAAAAAAGACCAGGTGTCACACAAACCTAAGTTGTCGCCAACACTTGTTTAATGCGAAAAATAATCCATATTTATTTATGAGGTGTATCAAAAATCTCTGGTAATTAGACTGATGGATGTAAAATGTGTGTTTTTAAGAACAATTAAACAAAAAAGAAAAGAAATTTTATAAATGGCACAACATAGTTTTGTTAGAATTGATTAATTTGCATTTGCTTAGGCTACAAACAAACAAGAGCTTCCGTCTAGAAAGTCCAGATCTTTTGGTTTAAATGGAGTTGGTTCCTGATCTTCAGTCTCGTAACGAATTGCTTAAATCTCTCTTTACAATATACTGTTCTTATACATTTGTTCGGGACAAACCAAGTATGTAAAGCAAGATATTTAAGTGTCCTTTCCTTTTTTTAATCCATTACTACTTTGCTATCTGCCACCATATCATTTGTTATCAAATTCTTATCTTGAACGTAGATCGTGGTTTATCACCAGATTTGTGAGCTGTTGGCATGAAACAGAGAATTAAGTACAACAATATTAAAAGTTTTGTTACTAAATATATAAGTTCAGAGTCGTTGTTGAAAATATTGATTTTGAAATGTAGATTTTTCTCTAAAGAATAATTGCAGATACATCAGATGGAATTTTGATTTTTGAAGTTTGTTAGACTTTGGCCTTTCTAAAAAGAGGTCCAACTTTCGTAATATT